>JAANIC010000778.1:383103-408086 GCA_017607545.1 Acromyrmex charruanus | reverse complement strand
TAATAGTTAATATTAATTCTTTTTGTTCACGGTTACTTTTCCAGAATTTTTTTATGACTACTTTGATTCTTGATAAAAATGACTCGCAGCGTACTACAAGGAATGAAAAATACTAATATATATTAAAAATTATAATACTAATATATATTAAAAATTATAATAGTATTGTAATACATGTACATATTTGGTTTAGAACGATATTGATATATTAAGACTACATTGAAAATGACTCGATTGGAATCGAAACGTTGTTGTTAATTGTTTATATGAATTTTTAATGCTAATTTAAATTAAAGTTCTTTTATACATTACTGGCTCTTTGCACTTCTTTTGCACTACATTGTTTTATACGTACAGAGCTTTATTACTATTTATTAATGTATAAAATTAGTTGCAATTATTAGTGCAATTTTTCATCACAGTAAAAGTGAATAAGTATATATTTATTTATATAAACTTACTTTTAGACATCAAAAATAACATCTTATTTCAGAAATTTGATAGAAAAAAATTGACAAAAAAATTGATTTTTATTCACATATAAGGTAGTTATCATTAAATATTAAAGAAATTTTTCAAAAGCAATGATTTAAAAAATCAATTTTTATGTATTTTGGTTACTGATTAATCGTTATAAATGACTAAAATTTTTTTTGGTTTCCGATAACCGTTATAAACGGTAAAAATTGTTTTTGATTACGAATAATCACTATCAATGATAGAAATTATTTTTGATTACGAATAACGATTACCGATGATAGAAATTGTTTTCGATTGCGAATAACCATTATCGATGATAGAAATTGTTTTCGGTTATGAATAATGATTATCGATGACCAAAATTTTATTTTAGTTATTTTTTGGTTATAATCAATATCAGTTAGCATTTTGTCTGCTTACTTTTGCCTATCATCACTTTTCATTATCATTACTAGAGACACGCAACTGCACGTATTTATACGTGAGCAGCCTGCCTCCCCTACCTCACCATCAGTGTTGTACATCATTGTAGTGTATACGTGCAATCGTGATAGACTATTGGTTCCAAGTTCTAGACATTATATGTGTAGTGCAATAAATAGTGAACCTTATACTTATTATTTTTGGTAAATTACTTGTTATTGTCAGTTTATCTCTTAGTATATGTTTAATTTAGTATTAGTATTACTGTTTATAGTTTAGCTGAAAACTTGCATTATGGGTCGAAAATGAAATATATTTATAAAAGAATTTTTTTCAATTTAATGTGATCCAAAATGTATCAATATGCAAAACTTGTGAATCGAAATTTAAAGGATCACACGCTACCAATTTGAAACGGCATATGATTACAATTCATTTGGAAATTTATAAGGAAGAAATGGAGCAAATAGAGAAGAAAATGCTAAAGTTTGCGAATTAAGAAGTAAACTTTCGATGCAATTGAATGCAGAAGAAGTGATAAATGCATATGTCGTATTTGTTACGAAAAAATCGCAATCTTTTATATTATTCAATTGCAATACTTTTAAAGTCTTTACGGGACGAATTTTTACAAGACTTAACATACCTACAATAAATTCGATGAATGTAATGAACTACGTCTGTGAGAAATATGAAATTCTTAAAACTTTAATAAAAAAATTATATAAAGACCGAATGATTTCATTGAAAATGAACACTGCGACAAGGCTTGATCGAGCAGTATTAGGCATTAACGTTCAATTTATGAAAAAAATGAAATTCGCATATACACATTAGCAATGAAAGAGCTCAAAGGAAAACATACAGCAGCTAATTTAAAAAACGAACTCGAGAATGTTTTGGAAAAATTTTAAATTAAAAAAAATCAAATTTACTCAATTACAACAGACAACGAAAAAAACTTGCTAAAAGCAGTAGTAATATTTTGTAATGAAAACATAGATGAGTTGGAAGAAAATGATGAAACCATCGACTGTGAACAATTCTGGCTGAAATTCTCTAGTAGAAAATCTGTTTCGAAGAACAAAATTATATTTGTGAAATGTGCGGCACATACGCTGCAACTCGCAGTAAAAGATTTTTTCGAACAACCAATATCGACATCATAGGTCGTGCACGACAAGTAGTAAAAACTTTAAGAAGTCCAACATTGAAGTAAATTATTAGGTGTTGGAATTAATTCGTAGCGTTTTACAAGAGATGGCACAAGCAGTACACTATTTCGTTGTTACCTATAGTTCTGTATACATTGTAAACATCTATCATAGGACGTCATTTGCCGTACATAACCTTTCTTGAAATCATAAATAACAACACTGTATAATTCATTGAATATGTCAAAATTTGTGCCGAATAAAGTGTATTTGCGGGGAATTTTATTACACTACTTTATTCAAAAGAAATCTGCAGCTGAAGCGCATAGAATTCTTGTTCAGACTTATGGTGACAATGCTCTGTCGGATACGACATGCAGAGACTGGTTTCGACGCTTCAAAAATAATGATTTTGAACTTGAGGATAAAGAACGTTCTGGCGCACCGAAAAAATTTGAAGACAAAGAATTAGAGCAATTACTCGATGAAGACCCATCTCAGACGCTATCAGAACTTGGAAAAATATTACAAGTTGATGAGTCAACTGTTTCAAAACGTTTAAAAGGGTTAGGAATGATCCAGAAGCAAGGACATTGGGTGCCGTATGAATTGAAGCCGAGAGACGTCGAACGACGTTTTGGCACGTGTGAACTACTGCTTCAACGGCAGAAAAGAAAAGGTTTTTTGCACCGTATCGTGACTGGCGATGAAAAGTGGATACACTACGATAATCCAAAGCGTAGAAAATCGTGGGGTAAGCCCGGCCATGCATCCACATCGTCCGCAAAACCAAATATCCATGGCTCGAAGCTTCTTCTCTGTATTTGGTGGGATCAGCAGGGTGTAATTTATTATGAACTGCTTAAACCGAACGAGACTATCACGGGGGATCGCTATCGACTTCAATTGAGGCGTTTGAGTCGAGCCTTAAAAGAAAAACGGCCGCTATACGCGCAAAGACATGACAAAGTGATTTTGTTACATGACAACGCTCGGCCTCATGTTGCAAAACCAGTAAAAACCTACCTGGAAACGCTTAAATGGGAAGTTCTACCCCACCCGCTGTATTCACCTGACATAGCTCTTTCCGATTTTCACCTATTCCGTTCGATGGCACATGGCCTAGCTGACCGGCGCTTTCATTCTTACGAAGAAGCTCAAAAATGGATCGATTCTTGGATAGCCTCAAAAGACATGTCGTTTTTCCGACGCGGGATTCATGTACTGCCAGAAAGATGGTCAAAAGTAGTAGAAAGTGATGGGAAGTACTTTCATTAATGTATTTTTTAATGCTCATGTGAAATAAATAACATTCTTTTATTAAAAAAACGCTACGGAATTAATTCCAACACCTAATATTATAGCACTAACATTCTATTTCATTATAATAAATTTTACAATTATTTTTATTGTTACCTTTTGTATTTTGAACTTATTTATGATATAATTTTTATTTATTCAATCTTTAATTTCTAGATAATATTTATAATCTGTGACTGATTTCAAAACCGTTTTAATGTTTTAAAATATTAATACGCCTTTGTGATTAGTTTATTTATTATTAAATTTAAAATAATACTTATTGTTTTTAAAAAGAGAAATTTTGATCCGAGCTCTTCGTGCGTAATAATATGTTAAAATGAATTTATATTAGATTCATGATTACGAAATTATTATGTTTTTAACTTTTTTGGTAGGTAACGAGTAATTATAACTTATTACTTTTAAAAAGTAACTTTCCATTCTCTGGTAATATGTATATTTTTCCAGATATTTTCTTCAATTTTTAAAGCTGAAAAAACCACAGTTAGATGTTCCAACTCGCTGTAATTCTACTTATGATATGTTGCAGACACTACTTGAATATAAACGATTTTGTAATGATAATTTAAAGACAATGACGGCTCTATCGAAACACGAGTGGTTTACCATCCAGGACTTGGTAAAAATTCTGTGCCCATTGTACGAAGCTACAAAAAATCAATTGCTTTTGATAAACTTTTACAAATTGTGGTTAAATCTTAAGCTGCAAGTGAAAGTAAGTAATTCAGATGCAGTTAAAGTACTTTTACGTTTGGATAATAGAGAGGAGATTTTAAACAACGAAGCAATTAATTTTTTTAGACCCGCATCTTAAACGCATTTTAACTTCAAAGCCGAAAAACATTTAAAAAATATCGCAACTGATATTATTGATATTATTGAATGATATTATTGAAACAAATACGTGTTGCACAACGGTATTGCTTAGTTAATTTTCTCAACAGGGTAATTTTTTCATTAATTTCTTCAATTTTTAGAGCAAAATTAATAATACTATTAATATAATTGAAGAGGAAGTCACTCATGAAGAAAACCCAACGACTGACGCGATTCCAAGTACAAGTACTTTGTAATTTATCTCTGTTAAAAAATTCAAAAGGCATGGGAATAGAATCTTCTACGGGGATAATGAGGCAGAAGATATGTTTTCGCAGGAACTGCAAAAAATATTTAGTGAAATTGACAAGTATAAAGAAAAACGAGTTGATATTGATGCAGATATAATGTCATATTGGAAAGAAAAAAAGTACATTTTATCACAGCTAATTAAATTAACTACAATTATACAAGCTGTGCCAGCTACACAGGTTAGTGTGGAAAGAGCTTTTTCAGTTCTGGAACTAATGTTGGATGATAAAAGATATAATTTAAATCAGCAAAATTAAGAAAATATGTTTGTAAAAATAAATGCAAATTAATTGTATATTGACATACATGTTTGTTAAATATTAAACATATTAAAATACGGCATCTTTTATTTTACTCTCTTTTATTAAATACTTGTATCTTACATTGCTTTTTAAAATATATAAGTTATATAATTAATTTTATTTTCCGCCGAAATAGACACTATACTGGGTATAATAAAAATACATAGGCTGATAAAAAATTCCATTAATGTGCGCGCGCGCGCGTGTGTGTGTGTGTGTGTGTGCGTAATATGTACGCAATGTCCAAAAATCTAAAAAATAACCAAAGTAAAGTAAAAATTATAAAGAAGTTTATAGGATGAACAAAATTTTATACGTTGAACTTTTTAAAATAAGTTTTTATGAAAACATTTTTATACAAATCTGCACTCTAGTAAATTAGTAATGATAATAAAAAGTGACGATAGACAAAAGTAAATAGACCAAATACTAACAGTCAATATTGATTATAATTAAAAAATAACCAAAATAAAATTCTTATCGCCGATAATCGTTATTCATAACCGAAAACAATTTCTATCATCGGTAATCGTTATTCGTAATCGAAAACAATCTCTATTATTGATAATGATTATTCATAATCAAAAACAATTTTTGCTGTCTATAACGGTTATTGGTAACCAAAAAAAATTTTAGTCATTTATAATGATTAATCGGTAACCAAAATCATTTTAGAAAAATATAATGGTCATACTATGACTTTTTTTCATTTTGGTTATAACAGTTATGGTCTCTGCTTACCTTTTTAAAAAAAGGTAAAAAAGGCGCTAAGCGTGCGTGCTTTTTTTACTTTTATATAAAGAATTATTTGATCGGTTTCGTGTTTGCTGTTTAGTAGAATTGACCTTATGGTTAATAAAGTTATTACTCACCGATTCATCGGCGATTAACTATCAACCATAAGTTGGTAGTTAATCGCCGATGAATCGATGATTAACTATCAACCATAAGTGGTCAATTCTATCAAACAACAAACACGATGAGTTAGCTTAATCGAGTTGGTGAACCGGTCCTTTATACATAATACTAAGTATCCAATCCAATTAATAGTAATTTTGATTTTTTTTCAAGGACACTCTTATTGAAGATCTTCTTATTCCAACCCAAGTAATGGCAACTTTAATTCTCTGTCAAAAATTATTACTCTTCGAAAAAAATTAATGTATCAAATGAAAAATTAAAACCCAGATGCTACAAGCTTAACCAAATTAAATTATATCAAATTAAAAAGTAAAACACAAATGATACTATCTCTTGTTATTTACCTCTAATGATATGTATCATTCACTTTTAACTCTTTAATTTTTTGTGATAACATTTAAATTAAGCAAGGAAATGTATTTTTATGATAATGCTTTATATATTACTTTAAAGGAAAATTAAGATTCCTAATTACTCTGCGTTGACGGTGGCGACAGAATCAGACGACGATCTGGCAAAATCGGTAGCTATACACGTAAGCACGAGCCCATGTCTGTGCTCGCCTGCGGCGCGCCGAGAGTGAAGGAGACTCCTCCTCACACTAGTCATTTGTTTCAAGCGATTGCTTTCTCGGCAATCTAGGCCGCTCGATATAACTCTAGGCATCAATAAGGGGGAGGGGGGGGGGGAATAACATATAAGTTTTAATAAATCGCAGTAATAGTGTACCCCTCCCATTAATCCAGAATAGTATAAATTATGTTAAAATGTAATAGTTTATCAGTTATTTAATTGTTTACGATTTTTCATGCGCGTTATATAATATCCAGATATCCCTCTTTCATAAACTCGAGTAGCAAGAATAATTCAGTAGAAGTAGAATTTTATCGGAAAAAAAAATTAAATCAGCATTTCTCTTCACGAAAGTCTCGAAATCATCAGAAAAGAAATATGTATGTTTGAGAACCGAGATTTGTGAAGAAAAAAATCGAATAGTTGCAAAAAGCACCTTTTTTCGCGAAAAAAGGTATAGATAAAACGAAAGATATTGATTGTATGGGAAAAAATTCGATATAAAAAATGTAAGTATTCGAAATACCTACAAATGGAACATTAAAATCGATCTATTAGTTCAGTAGAAAAAAAAATAAAAAACATCAAAAAAGGCTTTTTTTTTACTCGCTCTCTGTTCATTGATATTTAAACGCAAAATTTTGAAATTTCGTAAAATGTAATAATGACGAACAAATCTAGCCCTGAACGAGCCTGAAATATTCATTAGTTTTTGCAAAAAGCCATTTGTTCACTAAGAACCTGTCTGCGGTAAACTTAATTTCTTCGTCTTTGAGCAGTCGCGCAGCAATTTATAGAGATGATTTTTCTTCTTCAAGAATTGCACTATCATGTACACTTAATAACAAAACGATTTTTTGCAGTAAAACTATTATAAAATGATTTTAAAAAGTCGGTATCTTTTTCCCTATAAAAAAAATGGAATAATTCCGTTAATATACATCATATCAAATAGTCATATGAAGCATTTGATAGCTGATATTTTTCTACGAATTTAAAAAAAAATATCTGATTATATTTGGATCTGAAATAACAATTTTTTTTTTTAAATAAAAAGAACAAAGGGCTACGAGCCTAAAACAATCAACATAAAATAACAATTTGTATTAAATAGTTAAAAAATGAAATAAAATATGTCATGAAATTAAAAAACGTAAAATTTAATTTGACAGTCAGCAAGTGAACAAAAACAAACGTTTCGATCCCTGTTGGATCATTTTCAATGTGACGACAAGATAATAATAGAAATATTACGTAAATAAAATATATAAAAATTAAATAAAAAATTCGCTTTCGGACGCAGTATCAACTATAAAACTCGCTCCAAATTGAAAGACAGCCAAACAATGATTGTAGTTGACAACAATGTGTTCCTCCTAACTGTGTGTGAGAA
This sequence comes from Acromyrmex charruanus, assembly GCA_017607545.1. NCBI lineage: Eukaryota > Metazoa > Arthropoda > Insecta > Hymenoptera > Formicidae > Acromyrmex > Acromyrmex charruanus. The sequence goes on along the minus strand of JAANIC010000778.1, from coordinate 400,389 downwards.
CAAGGACGAACATGTTTCTGTTAACAAGTACAAATTGTAATAATAAATTAACGACAGAAATAAATAATATAATAAGAAAAGTACAAATCGAATCGCAAATAATAAAAAGAAAGGTACAAACCAGTCGCAAGTAATAAAATTAAAATTAAAAGAAAGAGGCAAAAATTATTTTTGATATTATAAGACATGTACAAAGAGTTAGTAATGTCGATAGAGAAAGTGTAAAATGCCGTCATTCATTATATATATATATTGAGTTTAGTACAAATAAATTTAGAATAAATACCTTATTATGTGTCAAAATGATGTGTTATCGATTAGACAATGCGATGAGAATCAAAATTGATCATCTCTCTAGGAAGCTAAGAGATAAAGTAAAGTACAACATATAAAGACAGAAAGGTTGAAATGGAAAACTAAAAAGGAAGGGGAACATAAGAAGGAGAAAGTAGAGGGGAGAGAAAGTAGGGAGAGAAGAGATGGATAGGAAAGGAAAGCAGTTAAGAAGGAGAAAGAGATTGAATGATCTGTGAGTAGGTTTCAGGTAAAGATTCGGTATCATTTTGTCTATTAAGACCCTGTTTCTGTTTTTTAATATGAATCATTTCAGACACTAATCTCTTATTATAAGAAGATTCGCAGTCTAAAATTTTCACATCGTCCTATTTAAAATTATGATCAAAATTAATTCGATAATCAGTTATGACAATAGGAGGACCCGTATTCTTTTAATGTCAGAGATATGTTCGTGTAATCTCGTACTCAATTTTCTTTTTGTCTGACTAATATAACTCGCCTCACAATCACAGGAGATCTTATAAACAACATTCTGATTGGATAGGAAATCAAGCTTATCTTTTCCTCTCTTTATAAAGCTTTTTAATGTGTTAGGAATAGAAAAGGCTAATTTACAATGAAACATATTAGAGATGGGAAGGAAACTTTCATTTTTGTTTTCAATTTTTTTTTTAATCACTGTGGCTCTAATTTTTAAGATTAAGAATTCCGTCTGACCAATTTGTCAAGGAAGAATTGAATTTGTTGTTAAAAATATCTGGAATTGTAATCATAAAATTTGTATTTAAAAAAATTTTTTGTTTCTTGAAGTTTTATTTTTTTGATTTATTACTAAAAAATCACGTTTGAGTATGGAATGTATGTCTGATTAACAAATTTAAGTCACATTAGCTATGTTTTTTTATTTAATATGTTGTAAAAAAATTATCCAATTGGACAATTAAATGTACGGAATTATCAGTACAAAATTATTTTTGTGAATTTAATTGGAGATGTAAATATGACATATGTAAATAAATAATTAATAAGTAATTTGCCAAATTATTTTTTTAGTAATAAATCGAAAAAATAAAAATTCAAGAAACAAAAAACTAAAAATTTCGTGGTTACAATTATTTTGCGAAACATTAAACTATTTGTTTATATCTCGTCGAGATACCCCAGATTTAAAAAAAAATCGGGTTTTCACGTCAATTTATTGAAGAAATAAGAAAAATTTAGCAACTTTTAACGCATGAACTCAGATTGGCGCCAGACGGAACTCTTAATTTTAAAAATTAGCATCGCATCTTTTATATTAAATTTATACGTCACCGATTTTATTTTTACACTAAAGAAGACCCAATCGGGTTGAAATGTTTGTCAATTTTTCTCAAGAATAAAATATACGATTTCACACACCTGTATTGGCTCACATTAACTGATTTACATCTGACCCTGGGTTTAAAAATTAGACCCACAGTGATTTTTTGAAAAACAAATTGTTATCGGCTCCTAATAATCGGAGGGTAACCTTTTTTTTTAAATTCATAGAAAAATGTCAGCTGTCGAATGCCTCACGGCTATTTAATATGACGCATATTAACAGAATTATTTCATTTTTTTTTATACGAAAAAAGATACCCACTTTTCAAAGTCATTTTATAATAAGTTTTACTGCAAAAAATCGTCTGTTACTAAATGTACGTGATAGTGCAACTCTTGAAGAAGAAAAATCACCCCTGTAAATTGCTGTGCAACTGCAAAGATAAAGAAATTAAGTTTTCCGCAGACAAATTTTTAGTAAACAAATGGTTTTTTGCAAAAACTAATGAACATTTCAGGCTCGTTTAAGACTAGATTTGTTCGTCATTACGAAGACATTTTACGAGAATTTCAAAGCTTTGCGTTTAAATCTCAATGAACACAGAGCGAGTGAAAAAAAGGCCTTTTTTGGTGTTTTTAAAATTTTTTTCTACTGAACTAATAGATCGATCTTCATGTTCCACGTCTCATTTTCGTTATTTCGAATACGTATATTTTTTTATACCGATTTTTTTTCATACATTCAATATCTTTCGTATTATAAGCGAAAAATATACTTTTTGGAACTATTCGATTTTTTTCGCATATTTTCTTTACGAGTCTCGAATCTCAAACATACACATTTCTTTTCCGATGGTCTTTAAAGACTTTCGTGAAAAGAAATGCTGGTTTATAATTTTTTCCGGTAAAATTCTACTTCTACTGAACTATTTTTGTTACTCGAGTTTATGAAGGAGAGATATACTATATAACGCGCATGAAAAATCATAAACAATAAAATATCATAAACTGTTGCGTTTTAACATGACTTATATTATTCTGGATTAATGGGAGGGATATACTATTACTACAATTTATTAAAACTTAAATGTTATTTAGGATGCCCCTCGTCTGTTATTAATGCCTAGGGCCCTCGAGCGGCCGAGATTGCCAAGAAAGCATTTTCGGTCGCTTGAAACAAGCTACTAGTGGGAGAAGGAGCTCACTGTCTCACTGTTCTCGGCGCGCCGCAGGTGAGCACACGGACATGGGCTCGTGCTTGTTTGTGTGTTACAACACCGCACCACGATAAATGGCCGAACTTATAGGCGTGGAAAAGTAACGTTTGACGACGAAATTTATGTTGCGTGCCATGTTTAAATAAAGATAATTTGGATGAAACGAAATGACGAGATCACTTTAAAACACTTGTAAAAATCGATGAAAACTGTCCTTTCCTCTTTTGACAGTTAGTAAATGGTCGTAAAAGCCATGTAAAGTGAACCTATATTCGGGCAGAAATACACGGTCTGACAGCTGTTGAAATGAGTAAAATATTAGCGTAAATACGCTTTTACATATAAAATTCCAAGATAACTTTAGTTTTCATCGATAATTACGACTTTGATAAGTACGAGAAAAGTCACATTTTCACAATTAGGTAAATAATAACGAAATAAATTAACGTGTCATTCCTCGCTTCTGATACGTCACGATTTCAACATGGTCGCCGCGACTAGTCAGAAGGCTTAAATAATCACTACTTTAGTTGGAAAAGAAAATGTCTTTGAATGAATTGTGGTATAATAATTTCATTTAAGAAGAATTTAAACCATTTGTATTGGAATAGGAAGATCCTTCAATAAGATATATACGTATACTTATATTTCATTATATAAAAATTAAAGATAATACCATTTGGATTTTTTAAGTAAATAATAAAAATATTATCACTTGGGTTTTATTTTTTATTTTGATAGTAGAATTTAATTTAACGCCACAGTTATTGATATCAAATTTTTTATATAAATGATATATATCATTAGGTTAATATTCATTATTTATTTAATTTAACATGGTATAAAGAAATGAGATTTGATTTGGCACTAGTTCTTGATCAAATCCTTTATAGGAATGATACATATCATTAAAATTAATGTTATTTATTTAATTTGGTATCCGAATTACATGAAATTTAATTTGGCACCAATTGTTGATATCAAATCTTTTTTAATGAATAATACATAAAATTTTGAGGAATTTGACTTGGCGCCAATTTTTTTGATATCAAATCTTTTATACGAATGATACATGGAGTTAAGTAAATAATAAGAGATAGTATTGTTTGTGTGTTTGTGACGCTGGTGTCACCTTGTATGGAAGGCTTGCTCACCAAGGTGTAAATAACGACGATTCTCTTTGTTGTAACAATTCGAAATTTATTGTTTGACTCGAATTAAGATTTGAAGCGGGTAGTAAGCGATGCTCGTAAACCGATACTTAATGGGTTCAGTTCGATGCGTGCACAGGTAATTCGCACTTGGTACGACGTCAAGTAATTTCTTACAGCCATTCGAAAGAAAGTGTATTGCGAGCAGCAACGAGACCGGCAAATCTTGCCGGAGATTCACACGTACTGACATAATTCTCACGTACTGACTGCTCTCGTGGTATACCGAGAACGTTAGGTAACAAAATGCAGCGGTAATACATGATGGAACTTCGATGTGGTTCGCTCTTCAGATTCAGGTTAAGAAGCGTTACGAATGACTATCGATAGATGATCCGTATTGATCGGGATCGAGAAGCAAATTGAACGTTCATACGCGGAACGTATGCGCGATCGTCATCTTTTCGGATGTCGCGCAAGGGGGTCGCGTGCCATCTGAGATAGATAGCGTGATTAGAGCAGGAATGATATCCGCATGTTTTGAACGATGACGGCTCGGTGTCTATGAGATGTTTGCTTACTATTGCCGAGAAGATATTCAAATTAATGATCATTCTGGAACAAGTATCATTTGTGTTTTACTTTTTAATTTGATAGAATTTAACTTGGTTTAAGATTGTAGCATCTGAGTTTTAATTTTTCATTTGATATATTAATTTTTTTTCGAAGAGTAATAATTTTTGACAGAGAATTAAAGTTGCCATTACTTGGGTTGGAATAAGAAAATCTTCAATAAGAATATCCTTGAAAAAAAATTAGAACTACTATTAATTGGGTTGGACACTTAATATTATGTACAAAGGACCGGTTTCACCAACTCGATTAAGTCGAATCGGTGATTAACTATCAACCATAAGTGGTCAATTTTACTAAACACGATGAAACCAGCCAAATGATTCTTTACGAAAAGCACGCACACTTAGCGGTTTTTTATCTTTTTTAAAAAGATAAGTTTATATAAATAAATATATACTTACATCTCTTGATTAACTTGCAGCATCGCTCAAGTTCATTATATAATATACTTATTATTGTAATTGCGCGTTTGAAGCCGGTCACACTTTCCAAAATCTAAAAATTCAAAAACTCAATTGCCGCTCACGAGAAACACGAGAGGTGGAGAGTAAGGAGCTCCGCACAATAAAAGGAACAGGGAGCAGAGAACAGAGAATAAGAAATCATGTATTGTGAATACACAGTTTTCTGATAGGTTGAAATTCTTATTCTGTTCTCTGTTCCCTGTTCTTTTTATTATGCGGAGCCTCTAAAGAGTATGGCGAATAGAGAATCTCAAAGGGAGAGAGTAGAAAACTGCATCACGTGACCCGTCTCCTCTGATCCTCTGATTGGGCGCAGTTATCAGCTCCATAGGCATGGAAGTGGAAGGGATTGAAGAAAACTAATCATGTGATCTCGTTCTGATTGAACGCTGTCATTCACATGATGCAATTTGTCACTCTTTCATAGGCCGATATTCATAGTCGGTTTTTATTTTAATCATTTTAAGCCGATTCTCTGTTGCGACAGCCAATATGAAACGTTGATTTCAAAATCCAAGCTTGAGATGGCTGTCGCAACAAACTTGCGATCAGCTTGCAACTAATGTAGAACCGACTTTAAGTAATGTCTCAAATCGCTAATGCGGCCTTCTGATTGACATCTTAAGACTATACTTAAGATTAAATAGCCATCTATGAATATCTGCCATGGTGTGCTCAGTTGGACGGTATCTTTCTCTAAATCTCCGCCGTCTTTGTCTATAGCTTCCACGCTACGAGGGCAAGTCAATAAGTTTTTAGAAAAACATAATAAAACACATTTTTTTTGATCGATTCATTTTTACTTCTCAACATAGTCTCTTTTCAGCTCGATACACTTGATCCACCGATTCTCCAACTTTTTCAAGCGGTCCGAATAATATGATTTGTCCAAAATAAGCCTCTGTTTCGGCGATGAGCTGCTCTCTGGTGGTGAATCTCTTTCCACCGAACCATTTCTTCAGATTTGGAAACAGGAAATAGTCGCAGGGGGCTAAATCTGGCGAATATGCTGAGGGAAAGCAATTCGTAGCGGAATTCGTTGAATTTGGCCATCGGTGCCGGGTATGAACCAGTGCATTGTCTTGATGAAAGAGCACGTTCTTCTTCGCCAAATGGGAATGTTTTTTCTTTAAAATGTTGTTGAAACGGTCCAATAAGGCCGCGTAGTAATTGCCATTGATCATTTGCTTTGACGGAAGGTAATCGATATGAATTATACCGCGTGCATCCCAAAAAACTGTGGCCATCACCTTTCCGGCCGACTTCACGGTCTTCGCCTTCTTCGAAGCTGGTTCATTCGGTAAAATCCATTGTTTTGACTGTTCCTTCGTTTCGGGTGTGAAGTAATGGATCCATGTTTTGTTCACAGTAATGAATCGACGCAGAAATTCATCTGGATTACGTTGAAACATCTCCAAACATTGTTTTGAAATCGTCACATGGTCGCGCTTATGGTCCACAGTGAGCAAACACGGCATCCATCTTGCCGATAGCTTTTTCATACCCAATTATTCGTGCAAAATTGAAATCACTATACCATGTGATATGCCTGTGGCCTCAACAAGCTCACTTTCACTCGTCGATTAATCAAAACAATATCGTGGACTTTATCGATGATTTCTGGCATAGCAGCCTCAATTGGACGTCCCGAATGAGGTGCATCACATATGGATGTACGACTATGTTTAAATTCATTCACCCAATTGTATATAGTCGCAAACGCTGATGCAGATGTGCTATGAACATTATCTAACTCGGTTTTGATTTCTTTCGGCGTTAAACCTTTCATATGTATATATATATATATTACTATTTTTGCAGCACTACAAATAAAATACTATTCTGCAACTGATATTGTATTGGAGTTATTGGATAAATTAAAGGCTATCATCGCAGAACAAGATATCGAATCACAAGCTCTAATTTACGTGGCCCATCAATTTCAGTATAAATATCCACAATTGAACTATAAAACAAAAACAGTAATCCCTAGTGATGATTGGTTATTGTGCATATCCCGAGGAAACTGCATTCATCCTATTGCTGAATTTTTGAAAGCTGCAGAAGTGACAGATGCAGAATTCCACAAATTTCATGACAATTTTTTAAATTTTGAAGATAAAATATTTTATAAATTGTCTGTGATAATTTGTATTAATTTACAAAATGCGTTTCCTCCTGAAGTTATCGCATGTCTAGTACGAACGAGAATATATTAGAATTAGAAATATAAATAAAAAGATTGCAATAAATAATAATATTTATAAAAATAACTATAAAACAGGAACACATATGCAATATTCTTATTTAAAATCTATAACTCATTTATTTTTGTTTTACATTTTATTTTATGTTATATTGTTTAATTTTTTTCTGTACGTTATTTTATATCATATTATTTATTATTATTAATTGTTCTAAACGTTTTTGTAATTAATAAAACTAATTTTCACTAGAAGTATTTTATTTTCATTATCAATCAACTTACTACATTTAAAATACGCGCTTCTTCGTGGGGAAAAACTGATTGCTTGAATTTTAATCTATTTCCTCCATGTTGCCATTATGCTCAATACTTCACCTTATATTCTTTCCACCATGACAAACATGATACGTACTAAGAGCGCACATTGGGTACTAATAAATTATTTAAATATACAAAAATGCAATTGGCCGCGAAATGTTAAACATGCATTTATATTCTTTGCAGAACAAATAAAATAAAATATATTTTATACATATGTACACACACATACACACATATACGCGCGCGCGTGCGAAAAAAACTTCTGTTAGGATAGAAAATGCAATCGTTCCAGACTAAAATACTATTTATTTCTTGAGATTACAACGGTTCGTAGTTACTCGCTCGTTCGCTCGTTAATGCTCACCATGACAACGCTCTCGTCTAGAGAAGAGACCAAAGAAAAATGCGCGACAGATGGCGCGCTCGCCTACTTATCGGTACGCGGTCGGTAATCAACGCGCGTTATTTGAACTACTCCTTTTTTGTTTCAAACATACCGCCCACCAAATTAGACGCTCTAATTTCATCCTGATTTTTTATTTGTTAGCAATTTACAAACCTGGAAATCGCTCGTTTATAATAATCAGTCGCGGTTCATATGGAAACCACGTGAATAAGCCTGTAAAATTCCCGTTTCTCGGATGCAGTTCTATTACTCGTCCTAATTCCATTTCATTGAGAAATTTTATTTCGTAAAATAATTAGATCTTCGACTTGAAGGTTGGCTTGTTTCTTCTTCCACTTCGTTCGACTTTGTAAACCGGCGATGTATTCCATCGTCCACCGTTTCCAAAAGGCTTGTATGACTTGCTGCACAAAGCTTCAACGATTAAGACGATTGCTTGGAATCTCAGTTACGTCAGCCTTGGGAATGCTTGTTATGGGCTCTCTAATTAGAAAATGAGCCGTAGTGAATTACTGCAAGTCAGCCGAGTCTAAAGACAACAGCGATAGAGGCCTCGAATTAAGGCAAGCCTCGATTTGTGCAAAAGCCGTTGCCAATTCCTCGAATGTAAAGTGCACGTTACCCATCACTCGTTCCAAATGGTATTTGCATGATCTTACACCATCCTCCCATATACGGTGAGTGGGGTGATATAAATTTCCATTCAATTCCTTCCTTCCAATGCATCCCTCAATTTGAGTTTGGGCAAATTGGTACATTTCTTTCAGTTCTCGATTGGCACCGACAAAATTGGTGGCATTGTCGCTATACATTGTGTGCGGACGTCCTCTTCGACTTATGAAACGTCGAAGCGTTGTTAGAAAGACTGCTGAAGAAAGCTCACTGATAGCCTCCAAATGAATGACCTTCGTGGCAAAACAAACAAAGAGTGCGATGACTTAGTTGTTTTGCGACCTCTGCCCTTGATAAGTATAGGACCCGTAAAAAATCGATTCCGGTCACTGCAAAACTACGACTAGGACACACTTCTGTCTTGGGATAGAGACCCCATTAATTGAAACAGCTCTTGTAGATCATTCCTGTCGCAGCAAACAGATTCGTGACAAACTCTTTGTGCTAGATCTCGACCCTTCAGGGGCCAGTATTTCTCCCTAATTGAGGACAACAATAGTGATTGATTCATATAATAGACGACAATGCTCTCTTTTAAATAATAATTTTGTGAATCGTGCTTCTGCTGATAAAAGGATCGGATATTTCTTTCCGAAAGGCCATGTTGAATGCAAGCAACCGCCCACTCGTAATAAACCTTGCTCGTCGAAGAATGAATGCAATGAAATAAGGTTACTAGTAGATTTTAATCCGCGATTTCCTCACAGAGTGGCGATGTCTTTGGCGAAATTTACTTCTTGCACATATCAAATACAGCTGCTTGTATCTCTCGGAATTTGTCAACTTTACTGACTTTCGGTCTCCTGCAAACTTCTGCAGATTGTGAAAGTATCGTAAACAATACGTCAAGACACGTTCAATTCTTATTAACGTAGAATATTTGTCGATAAGTTGTAGAATTATGGAATATTCCTCGTGGAGAATGCAGGAGTGTACATTCTTCCTTTCCTCCACTTGAACCTCTTTAACGATTTCTGATGCCTCGAACTCTTGCATCCTTTCAATATTCATTGGTTGTTCCGCCTAAAGCCATTGCGGGCCTGGCCACAATTTAGAATTCACGAGCTGAGTGGAGTAGCGTCACGTGAAATCGCATCAGCAGGATTTTCCGATCCCCTTACGTGATACCAGGCAACAATTCGACGATTTCCTGTCTATTGGCCATAAACGGTTTCCATCGCATGACGTCTCCTTGGATCCAACACAACTGTAACCTTAGAGTCTGTCCAAGCCAACATTCCATCGATAGGTACTCGTAAACTGCGTTGAACATTGATTGTCAAATGAGTGAGCAGAACTGCACTACACAATTCCAATCGAGGTATGGATATTGGTCTGATTGGTGCTACTCTTGATTTAAAACATAATAACCTAGATATGATACCTCCATCGATATCAAGCGTTTAAAGATATAAGCAGGCTCCATATGTCCTTTCCGATGCATCGCAAAATCCTTATAGGTATATCTTCGATACAGCTCTGATTGGAATGACTTGTCTTGGAATACAAATTGTTAGCTGCATTTAATTCCCATCGGAAGGATTCTCATTTCTCTGAGAGGGGGGTCGGTAATGAGTCGTCCCAATGACGTTCGGTCCGCCATGTCTCTTGCATAATTATTTTTGCTGTAGTTATTATGGGACTGATGAATCCTAACAGGTCAAAAAGTTTACTGATTGCTGAAAGGATTTCCCCGCTTAGTACTTACGGATTCTATTCCGATCACTGAAAATTGAAATTGATCATCGTGGGGATTCCACTCGAGTCCGAATGTTTTAATATGATTATTTGCATCGAGGCAAAGATATGAGAGACTTTCTCTCAAGTGCGATGGCACCTCCTTCAACACTTCCTCTTGATTGGTACACCATTTGTGTGCTTTGAATTCTCCATATCGCGATATCGTGATTTGCTCTTGTAGCTTCGCGGCATCCTCAACATTACTTGCACCCGTTAAAATATCATCCACGTAGGTTTGTTCGAATAAACCTTGTGCTGCAGTTGAGAATTCTCGTTTAGCCTCTTCCGCTAACCTTCAGATGCATTTTACAGCTAAATAAGGAGAACTAGCTTTCCCGTACGTGACCGTGTTCAATCAGAATTCTTGAACAGGTTCGTCCAATGAAAAACGCCAAAGTATTCTTTGACAATCTCGATCCTTTGGATGTAAAAATATTTGTCGATACATTTGTCGAATATCACAAGTTAATGCAATGTTATAAAATCTGAATTCACCTGAATCACATGATAATCTCAAATAGACTACCTTGTTATGTAATTCCGACGCGTAATACATCATTGAGCGATTTCTCAGAGTTGATTTTGCTCAATGCATCAAATACTGCACGAAGCGTCGTACTCGCTCCTTTAATCATTCTGTAATGTGGCAAATAAATCATCGGATGCTCCGGACTCTGCGCAGTTTCGTTTATCGGTGACATGTGTCCTGAATCAAGATACTCACGCATAAATGCTATATATCTATCATGAAGCACCTTATTTCTCTTAAAATGCCGTTCTAAATGCGCTAAACGCTTGCTCGCAATATCACGTGACTTGCCTAATATCTTCGGATCGTTGTGAAACGGCAATCGCACCACAAATCGGCCGTCTTCTTCGCGCGTGGTTGTTTGTTCAAGAAATTCGTCGTGCCTCCGCTGATTGAGGCTGATCTGTCTTCGGTCGGAAATCTTCTATCTCCCAAAATTTATTTAAAGATGGATTGAGTGTATCATTAGATTTTAAAGTACAATTTAACGTGATTCTCATACTGAGATAATTTGACGAAGATCTATTTACATCATTCGCTATTGTTTTGGCTACTATCCATCCTAGCCTTGTATTTTGTAATATACAACCGTTTCCTCCGAGCTCGAACTTTCCCATCTCTAACCAATCAAAGAAAAACTCTACCCCAATTAGCAACCCTCAATTGTGCCACGCTTATGGAATTCTGGATCCGCGAGTTTAATATTCAGTGGTATGTCCAGCATACGTCGATCTATCTTAACGCCCGGTAATAATTTTGTGATTTTTGGTACTACTAAGCTGTGAACAGTCTGAACATTTGAATACCTAAAACATATAATGACTTTGACTCACAACGCTTTCTATTTCACTTGCCTGAAACAATTTCCGAAGCTCGAACGCGTTTTACCCCTAATTGATTACGTGCTGCATGTGTGATAAAATGTGCTTTGCTCGCATTATCAAGTAGAATCAATGGAATAAGCAAACTGTTCGGATGTTCTGCATTGACCACCGCTGTAGCCATAACGTATGCCCTTTGATAGACTCCTTCACGGCATGATGCACGACCTTGTTGCTCGCTGGTCGTGCGATCTGTTTGCTCGCTGACAGATTTATCTGGTAAAGATTTCTCATCTGTTTGCCGCTCCATCTTCGATCGATAACATAGAGTGTCATGCCTTCCGGAACACTCTTGATAGGTGCCCATTTTACAGGTTCTTACAAAGTAATCGTTGCGCAAACAATTCATGCATAGCTTAGGTGAACCTTCTTAACTCGATCATCAACCTGCAAAGCTAAAAACCTTTTACAATGGTACAAAAGGTGGTTATCTTGACACAAATAGTATTTCCCTGCAGCCGTGATATTTGTTAACACTGCTCTCATGAATCTTGGCTTTTTATGAACCTTGGCCTTCTGTTTTACTGGATTCACGCTTTTGCATGCTCTTCTCCTTACTCTTCGCTTCAATTTTCTCCAATATTTGGGATCTTCTTTCCAAACATTCAGTTAACGTCACTAATCTTGCCTCCGCGGTGTTTTCATTTTGTTCCCAAGCACGTAGAATGGATATATTTAATTTAGATCCGATTATATGTATTACCAACTCATCCCAGTTCGGCAGTTCCATTGATTTAAGCACGCGTAAATGTTTCACGTACTCTATCAAACCTCGAAGCAGTGGAGGATTCCTTCTCTACCTTCGGCATGAAAAGATAGTGAATGTTTCTTCTTGATAACTCTTGGATCGTTAAACTGTTTTTTCAACAATCTCCAAGCAATCTCATAATTTACATCGATCAACTCCATTGATTCAATGATTTTCGCTGCGTCACCACTTAATGAAGTGAGTAGATATTAAAATTTTTTAATTCTTGGAATACTTTAATTTGCCGAAATCAATTGAATTACTGAATTAAACATTTCTGAGAACCGCTTCCAATTCTCCATGCGCCCATCAAATGCTGGAAGTTTTATCTCAGAAAGCTTGACTCTTGACTCTTGACTCTTAAGTTGTCGCTCGTATCTACGAGATTTCGTATCAATTGTATCTGTTGTTCAAATAATCTAGTAATGGCATTACCTATCGTTGCTTGCACTGCACCTTGCTGCAGGTTCAATCGCTGCATAAGTTTGCCCTGCTGTTGCAACACTCGCACCAGTGTTTCGTTATTCGTTGTAGTACGCGACTTGTCTTACTGCGATGGCATATTATACCAACGCTTTACCTTGATTTTTAATTCGAGATACTTTTCTTTACATCCGCGACGGAATCCTCACCTTCCGTTATACTAATGATTTTGTGTTGTACATTCTCGAATTCTCTCTGGATTTTTTCGAGTCTCGCTAGATAGACTTCCGCCTCTTTTCGACTTACCCGATGTTCTTCTAATTGCTCAATCTTATTCTTAAGCCTATTCATCTTAGACTTAACTGTTCCTCGTTGCTTGTGAAGTTTTATGATTTCGCGATGATTTTTCAAACTAGCTAACTTCTGTTGCACGCCTCGGTTCGTGCGCCTTATTTTGTGTATTCTTCCTGAACTCGTTGACATCGTAGTCCTCGTATCTCGTTGATCCGGCTCGATAGGACCAATGTTAGGATAAAAAATGCAATCGTTCCAAACTAAAATATTATTTATTTCTTGAGATTACAACGGCTCGTAGTTATTCGCTCGTTCGCTCGCTAATGCTCGCCATGATAACGCTCTCGTCTAGAGAGAAGGCTAAAGAAAAACGCGTGACAAACAGCGCGTTCGGCTACTTATCGGTACGCGGTCGGTAATCAACTTATCTGCGTTATTCGAACTACTCGCTTTGTCCTATTTCGTATTAAACAACTTCAAAAACCCTATAAAAATCTATTCAAAAATTATTTGTGAAAAATTATTTGTGAAAAATTATTTGTGAAACATTATCAGCACAATTATCCAACAATTTCATGCAATAAACGTTTAATGCATCCAAAAATACATGCAGTTACGATTTTAATATATTTAAAAGTATATGCAGCTACAGTTTAACGTACTTATTTTCTTGTTTCATGCAAATCTTAAGTCGCATGAAACGGACTGTAATGAAAATGATGGACGGGGTCACTAATAAAGTGGATACTTGGCGTGCTCGGGTTATATTATGGATAAGAGAACAGTAAGTTCACTCAGTCAAAAATGATACTAATATTACCATTTGCGTTTTGCATAACTAACAACATGTTCCAATCAGTTTCTTCTACTGAAATACTACTTGTTGAAAAAAGTCTAGGAAAGCTAAACAACTTTGCTCTTATAGATACTCATGCATAACTAACAACGATGAACGTCATCGTGACGATCGTGACGGTCGTTTAGCAGTCAGATAAAAGGTACTGACACAGAGTAAGCCTACTGCAGCGGAATACTGTAACTCGTTATACATTCGTTATGAGTCCATAACAACAATTGCGCAGCTTTTTTATTATATAAAATATCTGCGCAACTGTCATTACGAACATATAATAACTGCATAACGAGTTACAGAATACTTATACTGTCCCCAGGTCTTCTTATACGTCTTATACATCAAATCTGTTATTTATATATTTTTAAAATATTTATATATTTTTGAAACATTATGTTAAATTACAAATGGATTTACAAGAAAATAATAAATGCTACCGAGGCACGTCAAGTACCTGCTTTACTATGATTCCATTCGTCATCTTCATTACAGCCCGTTTCATGCGACTTAAGATTTGCATGAAACAAGAGAATAAGTACGTTAAACTATAGCTGCATATACTTTTAAATATATTAAAATTGTAACTGCACGCACTTTTGGATGCATTAAACGTTTATATATGTAATTGTCAGGACTGTGGAAAATGCCTTTTGAATTCCATTTAAAATACTAAGTGTAAAACTTTTAAAAAGTGTATTTAAAATGCAAAATGCAAAATGGGTTTTTCAAATTCATTTTAAATGTAAAATGAATAAATAGGTATTTTAAATAGTTTTCGAATGTAAAATAATTTTTCCTGCCCTAGCGAAAAAAAAATTTTACGAAAAAATACAGGAAAATTACTCGTATATAAATTGAGACAAAATCTTAGAAATCCTTATTTTTTCATAGATATTTGTAATGGGACATACAGTGAGGTTTGTTTGTCTCAGAAATCCATAGTTTTTCGTAGATTTTATATTGTGACATATATTGTGAATTATAGTGAGACGTAGAGTGACATTGTTTGAAGGCAGAAGATTTCTTGATTTTTCAAACAAATAACATTAGTCTACGTCCTATTACAAATATCTATAAAAAATTAAGAATTTCAAAGATCTTGTTTTAATCTATATAGTTTTTCGTATAAACTTTCTGGGTGATATACATTTTTTAAAAGTATTTTACGTTTGAAATCCATTTTCAACGGAATTTGAAGTCTTGACTACAATATTATAAATAAGTATTTTTGAGACGAAAATATTTAAAATTTTTTAATATTTTGATTTGGAAACGGGACCGTTTATTTGAATAAATCAAATTAATACGAAAAGTATCGGTTACAGTCAAGATTAGATGTTAAGAGTAATATACATTTTTAGAAATCTATATAGTTTACATAAAGCTGGAACATTTATTATTTTTTATTAAGATTCGATATTTATGGGCTATTTGAAATTAATTTTTTATTTACAGTTTAATTTTTAATTTGCAATTTATTTAAATATTCATAAAAATCTTTGGTCAATCATGAGACTTGGTTTTTTTTTATACGTCAATGATTCTAGGGAAAATTTGTGAAAACATAGGAAAATCATTTACCTATTTTATAAATGGTTAAATGATAGAACATGATTCCATTTTAAATGAAAATGAAAATGATTTTCCAAAAACCATTTAAAATGGAAAATGCGAAATGCCATTTCCATTTTAAATATGTATTTAAAATGGAATTATTTTAAATATTACCAGCCCTGGTAACTGTTGGGTAATTGTGTTGATAATGCATCCATTTTTCACAAATAATTTTTGAATAGATTTTTATAGAATTTTCGAAGTCTTTTTTGTAATAATATATTTAATTAATTGTATTGGTTTTATATTTATTTTTAATAGTTAATTCTTGAATAAATATGAATTTTTTTTTATGTACTTGTGTAATGTGTCTAAAATACAAACAGTTAGTGTGCGCGCAAAATAAGCATACATGCATTGTACCTAGGAGTCGTCTTTAGATAGTTGAAATTAAACATCGTGGAAACAGGCTCAATCTTCATCCCAGTTGTTCTTTTTATTATTGTACGATAACATTCATACTTTAGCAACGATTTTCACTTTGACACAGGAGCATAGGTTATTTCATATTAGAAATACCCTGAATATCTCATATTATTTTAGTTTCCACACTTCACGGTTTTACGATCATTAAATCTAACTTTTATAATTAAGCAATTTAACATATTTTATATTTTTCTATTAGTATGATCTCTATCACTACATAATGAATTTATTAATATTATATATATATTAAATATTTATTTTATTAAATAATAAACAAGATATAAAGAATCGTCTCAATGTAACTTCAAGACATCCAAATTCTGAAATCTTTTGTTACAACGACTACAGGAATAATGCAATAATGAATTTTTCACTAAATAATTTTCAATCCAAAAGCAATAAATTCGTGGTAGTGGTGAAACCAATATAAATTGTGACGTGACGTTTTCCGTCCGTCACAAGGGCCGCATGGCCTGACCGAACGGTGCAATCTGGCGTCCTGAATCCTCTCTCATTTTGGGGGGGGGGGCGGACGCACCTGCGATTTTTTTTGTTCTTTCCGCGACATTGTTTGCGTACCTTACGCGTTCCGCGTTGCCGTTTTTCTTTTCCGTGTTATTCCCGTACCGAGGGTAATAGAGGCCGGCGACTCCTGCGATCCCGACGGAGTGACACTACCTCACCGGAGAGAAGAGGAGGAAGAACGACCAGAAGTGGGAGCCGAGAGACTACCGATAAGGATGGACCAGCCGGGGGCGCACGACACCTGACCCCGGGTTGCACGCAGGTGATATCCTTCTTTCACTATTACGCCCTTTTGGATTATCGCAAGGCATCTTTTATCGCACCCTCTTCCAGGCGCAAAGCGGATCGAGAGTCAATACGGCATGACGGAGAAGGCCACTCTACGCCCAAGGACGGCGAGAGCCCCGGATAGGCGCCTCGAGGCCACGAGGCGGCCCGGAAGAAACTCCAGAGACCACTCGAATTTCGCGCGCCAGGACATGCGACAAGGGCATGACGCGGCTTCCGCGATTAGCGGAGCCGCGGAGCCACACGCCAATCAGGCGCGATAAGGCCCCCTCGCGGGGATAACGAGCCCT
>JAANIC010000778.1:290356-382869 GCA_017607545.1 Acromyrmex charruanus | reverse complement strand
TCGCATAATTCGCGAGAGTATTCCTGTGTGGCGTGAACTCGTGTCGCGGGAATTTAACGGAGTTGATACGCCTACCGTAAAACCTCGGGGCTTACGTAGATCAGTTATCGCGCTCAAGTAGAACTTATCGTCTCGACTGTATCGCCAGATGTAATTGGGAGTCGAAGACTCATTTAATATATTTGTTACTTTTGTTATTGTTAATTCGTGTGCATTTTATTCTCGCCCCTATTTGCTCCTCCAAACGCTCTGCTATCCTCGACCGCGAACCACCCCCTCTGCCATTCCCGAGACTGAGCTACCGGTTGAGAGCCTGTCGACATTCGCAGCTCATTAAAGGTGGCCTAAAGAAAATATCGCGTAATTTCTAGAAAGAGTGGCACGCTCGCTCGTGCCTGGCGCCCAACTATTGTTTTGTGATTATGTGCCGCCCTTAAGAGCGGCCGCGTGAAGACGCATTTCTGTCAGGTTTCGTGTAACGCCCGTCATCCGATCGCCTACGAAAGCCTTGGCTGTGAATGTGCGACGAAGTTGCGCCACGCTCGTGAGTGCGGTTGCAAAATATATAGCCTTTATTAATTTAACGGAAATGCCGTTATCTCATATTAGGTGCCTATTTCATGATAGGGAGTTTTCCTGTCTCTCTCTCTCTCTCTCTCTCTCTCTCTCTCTCTATATATATATATATATATATATACAAGGTGTTAGTTAAGTATGTATCCATACTCAACAGAGTGATTCTTTGGTTTATTTCAAGTAAAAAAGTCTATATAAAATGTGTCCTAAACGGCTTAGTTTCCGAAATAAAAAAATTTAAACGTGTAGTAATAATCTGTTTATTTGAAAGAAATACAGCTTAAAGTAGTCAAAAATTAGTCAAAAACAGAAAAACAAAAACAGGCTTTAGTTTTTCTGATGAAATAAAACAATTAGATGAATTGTTGAAAATGTCCACCTTGCGCCACATCCATCGAGCTTTCTTCTCAAAGACTGACGTACATGCTCAAAGATATTAGATGTGTTACATATTGCTTCGCATGAAGCAACTATTAGATTCTTCAAATCATTCTCATTCTCAATTGAGGTGGTATAAACCAACGATTTCAGATGCCCCCAAAGGAAATAATCCAAAGGATTTAAGTCTAGTAATCTAGGAGGAACCTATTTTTGATTTTATGACTTTGACTTTGACTTTGTCACTTTGTTTACAGTTGTGCGAATGGTAACTCACGTGAAGCAAGATATATTTATGCAGGAAGATATCTCTAATGCAATTTATCATTTAGTCAAACATTTGTAAACATTCACCTGTATTTCGGAAACTAAGCCATTTAGGACACATGTTTATGTGGACTTTTTTACTTGAAATAAACCAAAGAATCGTTCTGTTGAGTATGGCAACATACTTAACTAACATCCTGTGTATATATATACATATATTGTTACTCCTGTACCGTGCCGACACTGTAGATCGCCACTCGTGAAATCCTGAAAGTCGCGTTGCCCAGCGACACGTGGCTCTGTTATTTAATAAGATCGGCAGATTTGAACGTGAGCCGTCGCTGCGCTTGGACGTGTCTCTCGATCCGCTTATTCTCTCATCGATCGTGTGCTCTGAGTTTGACGTATGTGTGTGCCCTGTGTTCATTTCATAATAAACTCTTCTTGTTTTTTTTATAATATCCATGTTGTTCATTTCTGCGGGCGGGAGTGCGTGAATGCGTTCGCGCGAACGTCTGCGCGAGCCGGACGCTCGAATGTAACATTTTGGGGGCTCGTCCGGGATCGCGTAATGATTCATTCACCAATCATTACGAGGAAAAGAGCTTTAATGGAGAATCCGCAGGAAACGTCAGTACAATGAGAATTAGAGCAAACGACAGAAGCGACAGTTCAGCGAGCCACTTCAGAGGAAGTTTCTCCCGTCGCATCGACGCTTCAAGCTGTCCTACAAAAAGTACAACAGTGAGGAACAACGTCGTACAAGAACCGAATTTACGGAGATGTTGCGACAGCAGGACGTAGAGGTCGCATAACAGCAGCAACGACAGAAGGACATTGCGACAACGGGATAAAGGGATAGGAGATTGCCCAACTTTAGGAAAAACTGCGAGGGATTCCTACAAACCAGCTAAGTCTCTCTAATAATGTTTAGATAATATAATAATAATCCATTCTCCCATGTCGATGATCGTTCCGCGAACGATGACGTTGTGCATGCCAATCCTGTTATCAATTTCTTTGATTCCGTCGCGAGCATTGTCAATCACACGAATCCGGTCGCGAACGGATCAACTTTATTAACTTCGATGTAAATGTCACCGGATATACAAATATTGTGAATCATGAATTGTCCGCGCATTCAGTCAGGAATGTCGATCATTTCAATCCGCCTGCGCTGCTTTGCGGGGGGCATGCATAAAAAACTGAAACCAGTCATTTACGATGGAAGTGCGCCCTTGCGCGAGTTTTTCTCATCGCCTGCGCGTACCGTTGGGAAAAGGAAACAAAGACCGCTGTTTTGGTATCGTGTTTACGAGGCAAAACGCATGCAATTTTGGAAAGCATGCAAAATTTAGAAAATTTACAATTCGAAGAGTTAAAGGCAAAATTGGAGATGCGTTTCGGAGAGACGCATTTGTTACAAAACTATTCGCAATTTACTAATAGAAAACAGGAATTCGGAGAAAATATCGCATCTTTGGTTCTGACATAGAAAGGTTAGCATATCCAGAGTGTTCCGATTCGGTTCGCGATAAAATCGCATGCGCACAATTTGTTTCCGCTCTTTCCGACGGATTCGTAAAAAGGGCTCTCCAATGGAGGCTCTCCAATGGAGGGGATAACGTTAAGGATAGCAATCAAAAGAGGGGAAGGCAATTAAATTGATTCAAGAAAATAATTTTCAACATAATAAAGAGAATAATTTAAATTTCGAAAGGAAACAAGAAAATGATTTTATTAAAAAGGAAAAGAATCAAACTGAAGAAAAAAAATGGAAAGAGAGAAGGGAACAAACAAATCTGATGGAAATAAATTTAAAAGATTTCCAAAGAATAAAAATTTTGAGGCGAATAGAAATAATAAAAAATGTTGGGAATGTGGAAAGGAGAGGCATTTCCGTTCTGAGTGTTCTGGCAAAGCGGGAAAAAAGGAATTGTCGAGCTTTACGAGGAAGGCTCGACTGAAATAAAGGAATTCCCGAAAAATATTCATCATCTGAATGACTTATGCTTTGGTGACACTAAAGATAAGCCATGTATTTGTTGTGATAATTGTGCTAATCAACATTCTTTCAGAAAATATTCTTATTCTACTAAAAATGAACAATGTTTTAACAACCGATGTATTAGTTTTTGTCCTTATAACTGTTATATTAACCGATGTTCTTTCAGGAAAAATAGAATTAAGAATAACGTGAAAGATTTTTGTTATGAAGGCAAAGTTAATGATAAACATTGCCTTCTTAGAATTGATACGGGCTCCGATATTTCAATTATAAATAGTAATTTGGTTGAATCGTGTAAATTATAATTGACAACTGTAATGTTAAATATCCCACGGGGGAACAAGTTCCAATCAGATACAAAACCATGGTAAAAGTTCAACTTGCAAAATACTGTGCTGAGATACCAATATTAATAGCCGAAATAAATGATAATTGTATTTTCGGTGTCGATTTTTTTAAATTACTTAATTTACAAAGTATTTTTGATTGCATTTTTCTCGGTTTGCATCAGTTTCTGATATTGACACTGATTTCAAATGCGCTTGCATAGAAAATATTGCAGTTGCTGGAGTTCCGTCAAATTTGGTGACGCTTTTTAAGGAGAGCTCGCGCTGTTTGGGAAATCTCGAAAAAGAAAACTTTACCAATTATCTGAATGATTTTATGATGTATTTTCTTATGATGTTATTGTGGGGAATTGTAAATTTGGAGAACATGTTATTAATGTGAAAGATTCTTCTGCCATCAAGCAGGTACCTCATCATATACAAATGAGAAAAGAGATGGATAAAATTATTATGGAAATGGAAAGACAAGAGGTAATTGAGGAATCCACCATGGACCTTGCCAGTGGTACTAGTTAAAAAGAAGGACGATACAATAAGATTCTATGTGGATTATCACAAAATTAACGTAATTATGATAAAAGACTCTTACCCCTTACCAAGGATAAATGATATTCTCGATCAATTATCAGGTAACAATTGATTTTCTACCTTGGAAAAGTGGATACTGGTATAATTAAAATTCGTTTAGAAAATAAAGAAAAGACAGCTTTTTTAATTGATAATGGCAGTTTAAAGTTATGCTCTTCGGTCTTTGTAATGCTCCCGCTACATTTGAATGTACAATGGAATAGATTTTGAAAGATTATCTTTTCAAAATTTGCTTAGTTTATCTTGATAATGTAATTATTTTGGTAAAAATTTTGAAGAAATGTTGTTAAACCTGGAAAATATTTTCCATTGTTGGAGGGAAGCAAACTTGAAAATTAATCCAAAAAAATGTATTTTCTTTAATAAAAAAATTTAATATTACGTCATATCAGGCATTGCCCAGATCCAGAGATAATAAGTGCTGTGAAGGACTGGCCAATCCCTCAAAATAAAAAACATTTAAGGAGTTTCCTTGGATTTTGCTCATATTATAAAATTTGTAAAAGGATTCTTTTCGTTGGCAAAGCCGCTTTATGTACTAACAGAAAATCAAACTAAGTTCGTTTGGAAAAATATCAAAGTTCTTTTAACGATTTAAAACGAGCTTTAACATTTCTGCTGATATTAGCATTCCCTGAAACGGAAGGGGAAATTATTCTAGATATAGATGCGTCAAATGAGAGAATTGGCGCGGTCCTATCACAAAAGCAGAACGGTATAGAAAGAGTGATTGCATATTTCAGTCAAACATTGAGTAAAGCTGAAAGAAATTACCGTCACGCGGCGTGAACTTTTAGCCATAGTTCGATCAGTGAAATCTTTCCAATATTTGTATGGATGTAACTTTTTAATTCGGACGGATCACATTTCGCTTAAATAGCTGCTATCGTTTAAAGATCTAAAGGGACAGCTGGCTTGGATGGAAAGACAACAATACGATTTTAAGATTGATTATCGTAAAGATCTTTCTCATAAAAAAGTGAACAGATTATCGAGGCGGCCATGCGCGAGTGATCAGTGTCACTATTGTGCTAATGTGGAACTAAAAAAAGCTGCAAAGCAGGAAAGTTATGTTAGAAGAATGGTTTCTGCAGAAAACAGCTGCGAAAATTGATGTAAGGAGCAAATGGAAGATCCCATTTGTTTACTTTTATCAAAAAAAAGAAGTGGGCATGGGACGTCCTTCATGGCAAGAAGTGGTGGCGAGTGATGTTTCTACCAAAGTATATTGGTCCTATTGTGTGGGGGGATTCT
This sequence comes from Acromyrmex charruanus, assembly GCA_017607545.1. Lineage (NCBI taxonomy): Eukaryota > Metazoa > Arthropoda > Insecta > Hymenoptera > Formicidae > Acromyrmex > Acromyrmex charruanus. Next base: position 377,451 of record JAANIC010000778.1, on the reverse strand, counting down.
CTCGAAGTAAGGACGGTCTACTCTACAAGAAATGGGAAGCCCCTAATCTGAAGAAAACGAGCTTCCAATTAATTGTGCCCAGAAAGCTCATAACACAAATTTTGGAAGAGCTACATAATTCTCCTGCAGGACACTTTGGTATCTATAAAACGCTTAACAAAGTACGGAGACGATTTTATTGGGCGACATGTAAACAGAATGTGGAAGAATGATGCAAAACGTGCAAGATCTGTTTAGCTAAAAAAAATTCTCCCGGTAAAGGAAAATTTCCTTTAGAGACATATAATGTGAGACCACCATTCGAAAGAGTTCAATTAGACGTTCTCGGCCCTCTACCAATACCCTCTTCTGCTGGAAATAGATATTTGCTCGTCGCTGTCGACTGTTTTACTAAGTAGGTAGAAGCTTTTCCACTAAAGAATATCAGATCTAAAACTATAGCAGAAACATTTCTAAATCAAATTATTTCCAGGCACGGAGTACTTCTAGAAGTTCATATTGATCAGGGGAGAAACTTCGAATCGAGAATTTTTCGCGAACTATCACGCTTATTAGGGATGAAGAAAACGAGGACGACCGCTTTGCATTCACAGTCGGATGGACAGATCATCCAAACACGAAACTACTGGAATGACTCTAGCGGAGGTTTATTTTGCCCAAGATCTCCGCCTACCGACTGATTTGTTACTTGGTAATTCACCAAAAACTGAAGAGGTTGGTTCTCCGGAAGATTATTTGGAAGAAATGAAAAGGAAGCTGGAAGAAATTCATGAAGGAGTAAGAAAACGAATAGATATCAAATTTTCACGGACAAAAACGATCTTAAAGCCAAACAGATCTATTTCGTGGAGGGACAGAAAGTGTGGTTATATAATCCCCGAAGGAAGAAGGGGAGAACTCTCAAGTTGCAGAGCAATTGGGGAAGACCATATTTAGTAGTTAAGAAACTTAGCGATGTTGTATACTGTATCTGCAAGGCGAACAAGCATAAAAATAAAATTATTCATTCGGATAGGCTGGCGCTTTATTTAGAAAGACGTTTAAGAGAAGCGAGCTAAAAAAGTTAACAAATAAGAGCCCTATCACTTAAAAAGAATTGTAATCTTATAATTTAAGCTGCGCGAGTTATTTTTCTTTCTTAGTTGCAGAGTTCACGTTCGCGTGGCACATAATACCGATTCGGACAAAAAGGATCTTCCCGGCGGCTTCGGTGAAATCGTTTTGGACGCCTCACAGCCAGTCCAGCGGGCTCTTCTACGAGGTCAGAAGTCATCAACGAATGTGCTATAACCGTGCGGCCCTACATTAATTTTTTTTTTTAAGAAGACCGCCTCGCTCGCTGTTTTTGAACCGTGGTCTTTCCGTGGAACGGAGAGCGAATGTCGAGGCGGGGATTGAGGGCAGAGGTACTACGGTACATCATTTTTTTGTTCCCTCCCCTTTTTTCCAATAAGAAAAGAACGAAGAGCGCAAAGCAAGAAGAGAAGAAGCAAGAGGATCCTGGCTCTTCATGAAGATTTCCTTCATGAAGACGGGGGAATGTCCGAGCGGATTTCGTTCTACGGGGGAATAGCTACCCTCCGGAAAGAAACTGAAGAGAGGTCCTGCCCGGAAGGAAAAAAGGCCTCAAGAATAAATCTCGAGAGGAAAGTCGGACCTCAAGGAGACTAAAGCTCAGGAAAATTGTTACAGCAGCACAGTAGGGAGCAGGAAATTGATCAGGAGGGAACTCCGAATTTCTTTGAGAGGACGTTTTTGGAAGAACCATAATTGTCGGAATGACAATTTAAGAGAAAGAGGGCAGTGTTACGCCTGTGACGTGCTGACACCGTAGATCGCCACTCGTGATGTCCTGAAAGTCGCGTTGCTCAGCGACATGTGGCTCTGTTATTTAACAAGATCGGCAGATTTGGACGTGAACCGTCGCTGCGCTCGAATGTGTCTCTCGATCCGCTTATTATCTCATCAATCGTGTGCTCTGAGCTTTACGTGTGTGTGTGTGTGTGTGTGTGTGTGTGTGTGTGTGTGTGTGTGGTGCGCGTGCGTGTGCGCGTGTGTTTGTATGTACACAATATATTGTACATAAATATATAGGGTGTCTCAAAAAGATTGGAACACCTGAATATCTCAAAAAATATAAGTTTCACAGAAAAATGTTTCAGACAAAAATTAAGGTTTAAAAAGATCTATTTACTGATCTTATTAGTTTGATTTTAGCGTCGCCAATGTCAGGTCAAGGTCATATCGATTTTTTCAAATAGCTCTATTTTTTATTTCAGAATCTAATAGCTGGTGTCAAGAGCTTTTCAAAACAGTACAACGAAGTTATTTTTCATGAAGTATAAAGAAGAATTTTTCGAATTATAAAGCTGGAAAGTTACAATATCGCCGGCATTGTCGTTACACAAGGTGTCCGACTGACAAAATGTCCGATCGTCAAATTGTACCACTGGGTTTCTAAATTGTACTTCTAACTTAGTAAACAAGCTGACATTACTTATTGTCATTTTGACAACAAAATAACATCAAAATGACCTCCCTCCCCTCATAAAACCAAAGTCAATTTTTTAAAATTAAATCTCACTTTGCGTGAAAACTTAAGACCTATATAGAACCGCATTTGGTGTGGAAAGTTGTAATCTCTGAATGATGAAAGGGAGACGATTTGAATATTAATAAACAAACATTAATATATTGTTGTAAAAGCAGGTTAATAAAACGTATGCATATGTAGGACATGAAAATATGACCGCAGCACGTGCTTTCATCGCAGTATTTCGCAGCTGTGACAGATTTCCTAACTTTAATAGTCATCAATTTTAAGTCTTGATATCTTGCTTCGCAGAGCAGTCTTGCACTTTTTTCTGTTAGATTCTTTCATCTTGTGCAAAAACATATCGAAAGAGTCTAATTTCATTGAAATCGAAGGTGTGATAGTTTTTTATAATTACCAAAATCAGTAAAACCATCTGACCATTCAGTGAACAAAATTACATGTAACGTATCTGTTAGTTATAATTTCCCACTCGACAATATAATATATGTAATATAAGTTATATTATGGTTATATTGTTGAATAGGAAATTTCAACTAACAGATACGTTAAATGTAATTTTGTATTCATTAGATTATTTTTCGGAATTCTTATATTCTTCAGAGTTTTTGCGTTATAGATCTTTTAATAATTCTTTGCGTCCGATGCTAATCAAATGTAACTTAACAATGCGTATGAGCCGCGAGAAGATTACGGGAACTTGCTTCGAAAATCGTATTGGTACAACATAAAGACAGTGGCAAGTATGATTTACCTAACTTTCTCTATTTTTACAAATTTACTAATAGCAATATAACTTACAAATATTTTGTTAATTTGATGCTGTACTAGAAGAGAATTTAAACTTACCAATTATAACTCTGTAGTACGTATAATTCAATTATCCACCTTATATTTACACTTTAGGTAAATTGTGCCGAAACTCAGATCAGACACCTAACAAAATCAATTTTGAATGTCACCCGTAAATAAGCGACACGAAAACAAAACAAAAATTACAGTTCTTAAGCCATCCCAACAACAATGTTTACAAAATGTTTGGAAATGATTATTTTTGTTTTAAAACCATTTAAGGTTATTAAAAAAAAAATGTTTTTTAGGAACTGGTTAAATAACCATATTGTACAAACGTTTTAAAATCGTTATTTTTTAAGATAAAATATAAAAGAATAAATAAATAGTGAAGGATTGCATTGGAATTATATATCATTTTAATGAAATGAAGATATGAATTTGTCAAGTTACAATGTCTGGCTGTGTAGTAAATTATTACACAAATTCATTTCTGATTTTGCCTCATTCGCGCTTTGTTCGTACTAACTCTTACTTGAGGTATTCTATGGTCGCTATCTCATTTATGTGTTTTTGTACGACAAATATGTACAGAACAGAGTGGTTCTCGAATCTCTCTATGCTATAACCAACAGGCTTGAAAAATTTCGTACAAAAGCGCATAAATGAAGCGCATAAATAGCGGTCTTTAGTATACTCTGCAGCTACGCGCTCTGATATAATTATAAATAATATTCATCCCCAATGAACACCGTTCCATAACATTTACGTAATTATTACGAAACGGTGTTCCATTGTTCTGTAATATTTACGTCATTTTCAGATCAAACTGTCAGCATATTTTAATTATATTTCGCGTAACAAAGTCGGAAAAGGAAAGGAATGTACATGTAACATTTACATATAAATAACGTAACATTATCACAATTATGTAATTTACAAAGTTTTTAAAGAATGAAAATTTATGTTATTCAAATTACGTAAATGTTATGTTAACTATGCATCGAAATAATGACAGTACGATTATACGTAACAGTTATAGCCACTTTACGTCAATGATCTGCTACGTTTTTAGTTTGTTGTGCTGTTCTGTAACATTTACATACCCTATGCTATGTAAATGTTTCGAAATTGCGCACAGCCTGTTTACTGGGTCTCTTTTAAAGAGACCAATCAGCGCTTTTCTAACCGCTCCTTCACTAGCTATTTATATGAAAATTTCCAGTCAAATTTAGGTAATTTTCTGATCATGTAAGGGAGATCGGAGCAAGGTGTTACAATTTTTGATTAGCAATTTTTTCCGTATTAATGTTTCATTTAAATTAATGAATACTTATGCATTGCTTCAAGTATATCTTTAACTAGGTAGTCAATTGTTTTCTGATTTGTATTTATGTCTTTTGTTGGGTTTGGTGAAACCAATTGGTAAGAATGCCGATGATATACTGGACTCGCCGAGGCTGTAATGCGCGGCACATTACGACAAAAAAAGAGGGAAAAGTAAGAATGCTAGAGAATGGTGGCATTCTGCTGGTACGCACGCATGTACAACACAATGTGAGTTGGGCGCGAGTTATAAACGAGCAAAATTACATAAAAGAGAAAAAACGAAAAATGAAATAAACAAAATGTGAGAGTTTTGATTAATTTTAACAGTCCTACCGATTGCACATTTTGCATGGTTTTAGAAACTACGAGGGCAAGTCAATAAGTTCTTACAAATTCTGTCAGAGGGCACTTGCAGTGTCATGTCACATTACTTTTTGACAAATAGCATCTTTCAGCTGATTATTGTCAAATTTTGAGCAGAATTCATCATGTGGTTTCATTTCTGTAGACGATTAAAGCAAACAACCTATTTTTTGCAAAATGGAAAAGAACGAGTTTCGTGCAGTGATCAAACATCTACATATAAAAGATTTAATGCCAAAAGAAAGCAAAGCCAAGTTGGACAACGTTCATAGTACATTTGCACCAGCATTTGCGACTGTATACAATTGGGTGAATGAATTTAAACGTGATCGTACATCCACATGTGATACACCTCGTTCGGAACGTTCAATTGAGGTTACTAAGCCAGAAATCATCGATAAAATCCACGATATTGTTTTGACTGATCGCGAGCTGGAAATGCGCGAGCTTGTTGAGGCCACAGGCATATCACATGGCACAGTGATTTCAAGTTTGCACGAATTGGGTATGAAAAAGCTATCGGCAAGATAGATGCCGCGTTTGCTCACGGTGGCCCGTGATAAGCGCGACCGTGTGACGATTTCAAAATAATGTTTGTAGATGTTTCAACATAATCCAGATAAATTTCTGCGTCGATTCATTACTATGGACGAAATATGGATCCATACTTTACATCCGAGATGAAGGAACAGTCAAATGGACCAGTCAACTTCACCGAGTGAACCAGCTCCGAAGAAGGCGATAACCGTGAAGTCGGCCGGAAAGGTGATGGTCACAGTTTTTTGGGATGCACGCGGTATATATTTCATATATAATTCATATCGATTATCTTCCGTCGAAGCAAACGATCAATGGCGATTACTACGCAGCCTTATTGGACCGTTTCAACAAAATTTTTAAGAAAAAACATCCCCATTTGGCGAAGAAGAAAAAGCTCTTCCATCAAGACAATGCGCGGGTTCACACGTGCCCGGAACCGATGGCCAAATTCAGCGAATTCCGCTATGAATTGCTTCCAGCATATTCGCCAGATTTAGCCCCCTGCGACTATTTCCTGTTTCCAAATCTGAAGAAATGGTCGGAGGAAAGAGATTCACCATCAGAGAGCAGCTCATCGCTGGAACAGAAGTTTATTTTGAAAGGTTAGACAAATCATATTATTCGAACGGCTTGAAAAAGTTGACAAATCGTTGAATCAAGTGTATCGAGTTGAAAGGAGATTATGTTGAGAAATAAAAATGAATCGATCAAAAAAAATGTGTTTTACTATGTTTTTCTAAAAACTTGTTGACTTGCCCTGGTATTATTATTATGATGTCTTATACATTTAGAGCTGTTCTTCGGTCTACAATGCCTATTTTATGCCTTAGATAAAATTTAAATTGATTTCGCAGTAAGCATTTTGTAAAGATATCGGCTAATTCTCGCTCGGTACATATTTAACATTTATTTCATGCTTTGTGAGTTTTACACGTATAAAATGATAACGCACATCTACACAAAGCGACAAATATGTTCCCGGACACGAATCACATCTCAGCAACCAGTGGCGACATCTGTGCGTTCAAACATGCATTTTAAAGGTTGAACATTTTGCTATCATCTGTCAAAGTTTCATTCATTTTGGTTGACATATAACGATATGACAGTAAGATATGACAGTTCATGTTAAACAAGATTTTGGTCGAGGTAGAAATTTTAATATGGAACAAAGAGCAGTGATTAAATTTAACGCAAAACTTGGTAAAAGTGCATCAGAAACATTCCGATCGATGCAACAAGTTTACGGCAGTCAATGTCTAGGTCGTACAGCTGTTTTTGAGTGGCATAAGCGTTTTTTGGGAATTCACCACAAGCAAAAAAAGTACGAAAAGTTCCATCAAAAATCAAGACAATGCTCATCACATTCTTTGATAGCAAAGATATTATCCACAAAGAGTTTGTTCCAACTGGCCAAACAATTATTGGTGCATATTATCTCGAAGTTTTAAAGCGATTGATGGGCAGAATTCATCGTATTCGCCCCGAATATCGTGATCCAGAAGATTGGTCTTTGTTGCATGATAATGCACCGAGTCACACTTCATTGATTGTCCGTCAATTTTTGGCTCGAAATCGTGTCTCTGTGTTAAACCATCCACCGTATTCACCTGATTTGGCCCCCTGCGACTTCTCATTATTCCCAAAGTTGAAATTGAAATTGAAAGGACGCTTTTTTGATGACATTCCAACCATCCAATCAGCTTCTACACTAGAGGCAATTCCTCAAACTGAGCTAGAACATGCATTGGAATCACTATTGAATCGCTATAACAAGTATATTGAAGCCAGAGGAGAATATTTTGAATAATAAAACCAAAAAATATGCATATTGTTGTTTCAATTATGATTTTCAGGCCTTGTCCGGGAAATAATATTTGTCGCACTGTGTATATGCTTCGTGTGGCTGTGGAATTCGGAATTTTTAATAAGTTTTATTGCGCTTTGGTTGTCGATCATTATCGTGATCGTTTCTTTACATTGAAAATCAATACTGATTAGATGTTTTTTCAACCAAATCACTTCTTTTGTTGCTAAGCTCTCCGTGATATACTCGACTTCTATTGTACTGAGGCTCACTGTTGCTTGTCGCTTCGAATTCCAAGTAACAGAACCGTTCGCAATTTTAAAAATATAACCGCTGGTTGAGCGGCGTGTATCGATGTCCGCGGCATAATTGGAGTCACAGTATCCCTCTAGCGTTAAATCGGAGCTATCACCTTTATACATAATGCCAAAGTCTGATGTTTCTTTCAGATATTTAAAAATCCGTTTACTGCGTTCCAATGAGATATATTGTTTAAATATCTATAATGCTAATAAGGCTCTTAAGAATATTAATTTAATAATTGTGAATTGTCAGGCTATTTGAGCCGCGCTGGATGTTATTTACAAAACTTTATCAAATATAATAATTTATTAATATTAATACATACATTTTGATCTTTTTAACTCGGTCGTCTTTAGTGATCTTATTCTAATTTATTCTATTAATTACCTAATGATTTACATCCGATTATTATTAGGTAATTAATAGAATAAATTAGAATAAGATCACTGAAGTTGATCAAGTTAAAAAGGTCGAAACGTATCTATTAATATTAATATTAATAAATTATTGTTATATTTGATAAAGTTTCGCAAATAATGCCCGGCGCAGCTCAAATAGCCTGATAATTCACAATTATTGTTTAAGTATCGACTAACAATCCTGACCACATAAGAAAGATCGGGTCTTGACACGGAACAAAAGGGCACGGCCTCGCGATATGGTATCTTTTGACATGCAATGTCTTCGACGTCGCTACGTCGTAATTTTGCAGGGATCAGCAGGAATCGACACCGGGTTTGCATCGGACATTCCAAAATGAGTTAACATGTGATCAACATAATGTTTTTGATTTATAAAAATGACGTTATTTGATTGACCACTTGATTTCGATTCCGACAAAAATATCTCCGCTATCTTCGGTCATTTCGAAAGCGAGGTTCAGAGCATTCAAAACCTTATTTAAAATATTTCATGACGACGTTAATAGTAAGCCATCATCCATGTAAAGCGCGAGATATACCTTTTCGTTCTTGAACTGACTAAGATAAACACATTTATTTATGTCATTCTGTTGAAAATTAAATTTTCGAAGGAATTTGTGGAATTGCCTATTTCAACATCTCGTTGCGTGCTTAAAACCTCAGAAGGCCTTGTTTAGTTTGCAAACTACATTTTTATCACTTATCTCGATTTCTTTTGGCGTTTGTTTATATATTTCTTTGCTTAAAACTCTATTAATAAATGCTGTCTTTATGTCGAACTGGCCTATTTCTAAATTTTCATATGCGACGATAAATTTAAAGAGTAAACAAATACAACAAATCATAGAAGAGAAGGTTTCCGTATAATCAAGTCCGGCTTTTTGTGAGAAGTCTTTTGCACATAGACGAGCTTTAAAACGAATATCATTTCCTGCGGAATTTTCTTTAACTTTGAAAACCTACTTACAACTTATTAAGTGTCAAACTCCTCCTTAATTGCCAATTTCCATTGATTCGAGTTCTCTCCTATGACTGCTTCAGTATATACGAGGTCTGGCTATTAAATAACGAGACTGCTTATGAAAAAGAGTTTTATTTTAAAAATTATTCTACAATCGAATGCTCCCCTTCAATGTACTCCTCTCCCCTTGCCACACACCGTTCCATTCGTTTTTTCCATTGGTCAAAGCAATGCTGGAAGTCTTCTTTTGTAAGAGCATTTAGGAGCTCCGCCGATTTTCGCTTCACCTCTTCCATCGACTCGAACCGGGTTCCTTTTAAGGCAGACTTGATCTTCGGAAATAGAAAAAAGTCACAGGGTGCTAAATCCCCCGAGTACGGCGCGTGTTCGAGCACTGGAGTGCCTCTAGCGGCTAAATAACGCTTCACAGACAGCGCGTTATGGGCAGGTGCGTTGTCCTGGTGCAAGATCCACGACTTGTTTTTCCACAACTCCGACCGTTTCTTACGAACTCGCTCTCGCAGTGTTGCCAAAACTGTCAAATAGTAAGTTTGGTTTACAGTTTGACCCTCTGGAACCCATTCAGTCATCACGATGCCGTTGATGTCGAAAAAAACGATTAGCATGGCTTTAAATTTTGATTTCGACATCCTTGCTTCTTTCATTCTTGGCGATGCAGGAGTTTTCCAGTGCATTGATTGCCGCTTAGTTTCAACATCGTATTGGAATATCCAGGTTTCATCGCAAGTGATGATGTTTTCCATCAATTCAGGCTCTTCATCTAATCTCTCAAGAAAATCTGAGCAGATCTGTTGACGGATGAGCTTTTGTTCAGGGGTCAAATTTTTTGGAACCAACTTCGCACAGACTTTCTTCATGTTTAATTCGTCATGTAAAATTTTTCTGACAGTTTCTTTATCGGCGTTTACAGTCTCAGCAATCATCCGAATGCTCATACGACGATCTTCGCGCACAATTTCATTGATTTTGGTCACTGTTTGCGGAGTTGAAACAGAGACAGGTCGACCTGGACGTTGGTCATCTTCGGTGCTCTCTCGGCCTTCAGAAAACCGTTTATACCATTCGAAAACACGCGCACGAGATAGAGAATTCTCACCATAGGCCTCTTTCAACAACTTATAGCACTCAGTCGGAGTTTTTTTTAATTTAACGAGAAATTTCACATTGATCCGTTGCTCGTGTTTTTCGTCACACATTGTTATCGGCACGAGAAAAAAACACGTTCGTTTCTAACCTCTACAGAAAAAATACTACTACAGCGACAAAAACGTGTTTTCGTACTGGAATAGTAGACACTTCCAGCTATCCAACGCTGCATTCATTTCCCACCCTACCTCTCTAGGACGCCTTCTGCGCGCGCAGTCTCGTTATTTAATAGCCAGACCTCGTATTTCTGGTTCATTAAAAGTTGCAACACTTGCTTCATGATCACGGTCTAGCGCTTTTATCGATTATCGGTCTCTCAAACTATAGGGTGCGTCATCAAAATCCGGACAAATCGAACAATTTCTTTAAACAAAATAATTTTAATAAAAAATTAAATATTACAATTAAATATTACAAAAATCCTTTTACATAGCACTTGGGAGATCCCTGTAGAGCACAATTATTCGATATATCTCCCATTAGCTTGAATGACGGCTTCTATTCTCGATCTGAAGCGTTCGCACGCACGCTGTAGCGTTATCCATGCCAAACAAATGCTGCTTCAATAGCGGTCCTTAATGACGTTGAGATGTCGAGATTTGTTTATGGCTCTTTCAACTACGCTCCATACGTAGTAGTTCAAGGGATTTAAATTTGGGCTGTTGGGAGGCCAGAATTCCTTGAATCAAAACATATCGACGATAACGTTATCTGAGAGCCGAATTTTGAATCAAATGACTCGTATGAGCCGGTGCATCTTCCTGTTAAAAAACATGTGGCCTTCCGGACGCCACAGTTTCCATCTACAGCTTCACTACGTCCATCAGAACGCGCAATGATTGCCCTGGGTCATCCAAAATCAGCGCTCCTCGCTGGCATACTGGAATCTTCGTTGGACTGTTCTAAGGCATATATTTTGTCATAATGTCATAAACGGTCGATCTTGGATATTCAAAGAACCGAATTATTTCCGTCGCTGAGCGCTCAGTGCGAAGACCTTCAATGATTGCGGGTCTTCCATTATATTTTGCACTTGGTTTCAACACTGCGGTCATTTTAAGAATATGACTGTTTACTAGAAGAATTAGGCTTTCTCGGACGCCAACCTCTGGCGGAGGTACAATATAGCGGAAAATTTAAATTGAAATTTGTTCGGATTTTGGTAACGCACTCTGTATACAATAACACAAGCGATTTACAATCAAATATTTACGTTTAGTGAAAATGAAGAAAACATACTTACTGTCTTCTAAAGTTCAAATATGACGGCTAAACTAAATGAAATTGTATTATAAAAATCACAAAAATTCATAAAAATGCTGCCACTTATGACAACTAAAAAAATGAACTTATCCCATGTAACAACTTGCCCCGGTCTCCCCTATATGTAACTTCTATGTAAAATTACATGCATTTTTTTAGTGAATGTCCGGGACCTATTATAAAAATGGGTTATATAGATGTTGCTGACGTAAAAACGTTAGCTAAGCTTGTATGTAAATGTTTTAAAATGGTTCTTTTACATTAAAAAAAAAAAGTTTTATATTAGTTTTTATATCGCTTTCATAAATGTTTAATTAATCATTATTTCTAATGTTTTCTATACGGATACTTATAATGTATTAAAAACGTTTACTCAACGTGGAAAAACGTTTTTTCAATATTTTTTCAATGTTTTTGTTCTACTTGGGATATTACTAGAGTCACATTTGTGTCATCTCTTAAAAAAAAAATGTTTTGTTCAGAAAATACAATGGAGGTACAATTTAACCGTCGGTACGAGTTAGCCAACCATCCTATATCAAACATTTTTTGACTACTCTTGATTTACTAAATTATTTTATTGCAATTGAACTAAATTGGTTCCCAATTTAAATGAAATAGTTTTTTATGTAAAAAATTATTTTTCTAAAAAAAATATTGCTCAATTTGAGCGTACGACTGATGGGATCATTCCTAGAGCATATGGTTTAACGAAGATAAACAAAACTATTCTCTGAGAATCATTGTTTCATCTTTAAATAGCCCATAAATAGCCCCACTATATAATCTATCATTGTTTCTGCATAACATCATTACAGATTCTATACCAGAGACTCCTATAGTTTTATAAAAAATAGCTTTGACTTAATTAATAAACTTAAGGATGTTAAACTGGAACTAAATTCTATGTTGGTTTCCTTGGATGTGGTATCTCTATTTACTAATATACCTATAGATTTGGCATCTGATAGTGTGATTGTAAGGTGGGATGCTATATCCAAAAAGACTAAAATTTCTTTGGACGAATTTTTGATTGCCTTTCGGATGGTTTTAAATTCTACGGTTTTTATCTTTAATAAAAAAATATACAAGCAAATATTGGGACCCCCACGGGTTCACCCTTGTCACCTGTTGTTGCAAATATGGTTATACAGGACTTTGAAAAAATGGCTATCGAAATGCTGCCTTATCGACTGCTATTTTATTATCGATACGTTGATGATATTATCTTAGCTGCTCCGTCTGAGAGTGTTTGTGATATTTTGGATATTTTTAATTCGTTGCACACTAGATTGCAGTTCACCATGGAGATTGGCCTTGATGAAAAAATAAGTTCTTTAGATACGATTATTGAAGAACGGAATCTTATTTTTGATATATATCGTAAAGCAACCTTTTCCGGTAGATTTCTTAATTTCCATTCACACCATCCACTTTGTCATAAAAGAAGTGTAATTTATGGGGTTGTGGATAAGATTTTTTGTTTGTGTCATCCGAAATTCCAACGAAATAATTTGATTGACGCTATTAAGATATTTTTACAGAATGGGTATCCGTTACGTTTTATTTTTTCGACTATTCATAATAGAATTAAATATCACATTAATAAGATTAATAATTTGAATAAGAATAAGGATGACACTGAGAGATTTTTTACGATTCCATATGTTAATACGATATCCGAAAGATTTATACCTATTGTTAACATGTTTAATTGTAAATTGACTTTATCATTCCTAAGACATTAAGAAGTTTTATAAAGAGAGGAAAGGATGATTTAAAACACGTTCAGAATCAAAATGTGGTCTACAGAATATCTTGCGAGGATTGTAATGTCAGTTATGTTGGCCAAACCAAAAGACAATTAAAGACTAGATTGCACGAACATGTTTCTGATATCAATATAATTTCAAAATCTCCATCAGTGATTTCCAATCATCGTATTGAGGAGAATAACTTGGATAAAGTGGATATATTAGATATAGAGCCTTCATATAATAAAAGGTTGATATCTGAAACGGTCCATATTAAAAAACAGAAACATGGAATAAATAAACAAAATGACACTGAGTCTTTGCCGGAATTGTATTCTGACATTATACCATGGTACATTCTCTTTCTCCTTCTTAATATCTTCTCTCCTTTTTCCCTCTATTTTTCCGTTTTTCCTTCTCGATAATGTTTTTCTATTTGACATTTCGTTATTTGACATCGTGCAAGTCAGATGCTTGTTACCTTTACAAATTTGCTTATAATAACTTATAAAATAAAAAGACTATTATATTATATCACGAAATGGATTACAGTCTACATTTTTTTCTCGTTGTGTATTGTTGGACTCTTAACATATTTACTAAGATACATTATCATATTACTAATTTTTATGTAATTAATATTAATTCTTTTTGTTCACGGTTGCTTTTCCAGAATTTTCTTGTGACTTTGTTAATTCTTGATAAAAATGACTCGCAGCGTATTACACAGAAAGAAAAAATTTTATATTAAGGAATTGTAAGAATATTATAAGACTATGTACAAATTTTTAATTTAGAACGATGTTTATATTATTGTAAGATTGCATTGCAAATGACTCGATTGGAGTTGAAACGTTTGTTTATTTTAATTATTTTGTATTAATTTTGCTTATTTAAATTAAAATTCTTTTATACGTTATTAGCTTTTTGCCCTTCTTGTATACTACCTTTTGTTATAAATACAGAGCCTTTTTACAATAATACTTTTAATTCTAAAAAAAAATGTTAATTTTCAATATAAATGCCTAGTATTATGAAGAAAAATGCGTACGTATTTTCGAAAATTTATGATTTTTACTGCTTTTATAAAATTTAAAACAATCGAGACTATGTTTATTAAAAAGTAGAGAATTTTTCTAAAGATATTATGGTGATATTTTTTTTAATGTTTACGTAGGATAAAAAACCCAATAAAATTGATGTTTTCAAAATGTCGAGTAATTGCTAATAGTACCACGATTAAACAATTTGTTTTAAAGAAAAACAAAAAAATATGGGCCGTTAGATTTTCCCAAAGAACACTTTCGCGGAGTATAAACAATAACAAAAACTATAGAGCGAGAAGTCATGTTGGTTTTCCAAAAAATCAATATATGTACATATTTTTGTCTAAAACATCTTTCTCAAAAATGTTTTGTTTTCGAGATATTCGACTGTTTCCAGACACCCTGTATATGTGCGCGCGCACGCACACACACACGCACGCACACACACGCACGCACACACACGCACGCACACACACACGCACGCACACACGCGAGCGCGCGCGCGCGCACGCACAGGATGTGTCAAAGTTTGGAAACGGTCGAATATCTCGAAAGCAAACCATTTTTGAGAAAAATGTTTCAGGCAAAAGTTATAGGGTTTAAAAAGATCTATTCATTGATCCCATCTGCTTGAGTGGGTCGCCAAAATCAGATCAAATTGATTTTTTTAAATAAGGCATCCTATTTTTGATACCAGAATCTAATAGTTGGTGTCAAGAGCTTCCAAAAACACTATAAAGTTATTTTTTATTAAGTACTTTTTCTGAGTTATAAGGATTGAAAGTTACAGTACTGCCAGCATTAGCATTACGTAAGGTATCCGATCGACGACTAAAACCTTTTGAATATTGTTCAGGATAACATTTGTCAAGATTAAAGTCATTGGAGGTTGTACCTGTTATTTTCATTTATTCATTAAATGAATTTTTAGGGCAGAAATGAAAAAAACAACCTCAAATGACTTTGATCTTGACAGAAGTTATCCAGAACAATATCTTGAACAATATTTAAAAGGTTTTAGCCGTTGATCGGACACCTTGCGTAATGCTAATACCGGCGGTATTGTAACTTTCAAGTCTTATAACTCAAAAAGTACTTAATAAAAAATAACTGTAGTGTTTTTGAAAACTTTTGACCAGCTATTAGATTCTAGCATAAAAATAAGGTGTTCCGTTTAAAAAATTTGATCTTGACCTGACCTTGGCGACGTCATCCAAGGTCAAGCGGATGTCACCACACAATGAATAGATATTTATAAATCCTATAACTTTTGTCTGAAACATTTTCTCAAAAATGCTTTACTTTCAAGATATTCGACGGTTTTCAGACTTTTGACACATCTTGTATGTATATATATATATATATATTAGGTGTACAAATAAGTTTTAAAGCGTTTTTAATGAAATTTAATGTTTATTTATTTAGAAATGAAAACACACTTAATTATCAAAATAATCTCCATCATTATCTATGACCTTTAGCCATCTTTCGGGCAGCTTGCGAATTCCAGAAGCGAAGAAGGTTTCGTCTTTCGATGCGATAAAATTATCCACCCATTTTCGCACTTCTTCAAATGCTCGAAAGTGTACACCGGATAAGGCGTTTTGCATTGACCGGAATAAATGATAATCAGAAGGGGCTATGTCTGGGCTATACGCCGGGTGCGGCAGAACTTCCCAACCAAGAGCTAACAACGTTTCCTTTATAGGTTTACCAACATGAGGCCTAGCGTTGTCATGAAGCAATTTCACAGGACGTTTTCCTTTGCCAGTAAATGGACGATTTCGTTCGATTTCTTGATTTAAACGGATCAATTGTTGACTGTAGCGATCACTGTTAACCGTTTCATTCGGATGAAGCAGTTCATAATATAGCACACCCTTCATGTCCCACCAGATGCATAGCATAACTTTGCTGCTGTGGATGTTGCGTTTTGGCGTTGATGTAGTGAATTGTCCTGGATCCACATAATGTTTTCTCTTTTTAGGATTATCGTAAAAAATCCACTTTTCATCACCAGTCACGATTTTCCACAAGAAAGATTTTCTATGCTGTTTATTGTACAGATTCAAACATTTCTCAAGACGATCATTTTTGTTTTTTTCACTTAATGCATGCGGCATCCACTTTCCTTCCTTCAGAATCTTTCGCATCTGCCGTAAACGAATTGAAATATCTTGTTGAGTTACTCCAAGTTGCTGTGCAAGTTCGTTTTGTGTTTGACATGAGTTTTGATCGAGTAGTGCTTGCATTCATTGTTTGTAACCTTCTGAGGAGCACCACTACGTTCTCTATCGCTTACATCAAAATCATCCTCTTTAAATCGCCTAAACCAAAACTCACACGTACTTTTGGATACAACATTGACTCCAAGAACAAAACAAATTGATTCACATGCTTTAGCAGCGCTTTTTCCTTGATGAAATTCGTATCGAATGCAGTGTCGAATAAATTGCTTGTCGCTCGCCATTTTAAAACCATTTAATTTTGAAGTTAAATTTCCAATTTTGTGAAGTCAATTATGTTTTTTAATAGTACACATCAAGCGCTACTACATATCAAAAGAGCGCGAAAATATTTGAATTCTAAGTTTAAATTATACGTTACACAAAAAACGCTTTAAAACTTATTTGTACACCTAATATATATATATATATATATATCTTTCATTTTTGCATAATTTCTTACAAAAAATTTCCTGTGTTCATATTACCCCTAAGGAAGTTCATATTATCCTATAACTAGAAGATTTTTAATATGAGCGGATAATAAGAGCACTCACCACCATTTCAATATTTACATGAAAACAATCAATTTCGATAGTGAAATACATAAAACATCAACAAATCTATTAAATGGTATGCACAAGATTTTTTTATTCTTCATGCTAGATATATCAAAATGTTTCCTTAGGGGGCTTATAATACTCTATCCTATCCACATACACGTTACTAATAACGTATTTATACAGGGTATTTATACATAGAAAGTATTTATACATAGAAAGAATGCATGATTTTGCTAAAATATCTACAATTTTAGTTTAATATAAAATGCTTTCCAATTATCATTAAAAATTTTTCCAAAACTCTAAACAGCTTTCCAAAATCTAGACACTTTCCCGATGTACCCGGTGACACAAGTTGCATTCCAATTGCCGTCGCAATACTATAGGGTAACTCGGGTATATACACCGCACACATCAAAAACTGAATTTATTAAGTATTATTTACTTTGTTTATAGTAAACAAACTATATCAGTAAAAACTTTGTACTCTCTACTATTATGAAAAAAATATTAGAAATCTAAAATATTTATTTTTCATATTAAAAAATAAATTTTTTAAAACCCTTGCATTTTTGCCATTATATTCCATAGAGGTGGGATATACGGCTCATAGGGGGAAGAGGGGTGTATGTACGACTCATGAAAAATTTACAAATAATGCATATAAATAAAATGTATAATGACACAATAACTTACAAAACGTGTTTATAAAATTTTATTAAGGAATAAGAATGGTAAATATGTATACGAAATAATAAATAATAATTACAATTTTCCTACATATATTACAAGTGTTATGACATGAGTTGAAATGAGATACATGTTTCATGAGATTAATGTATTTATTGCACTGAATTCAATCTGCGCACTTTGTATGCTTTGGACATAAATCCCATTCGCTAAAAATGCCCTATATCTCAAACAGGTGGAGTATACAAACTAAAGAGATAACAAACTAAACAAAGCATACGAAAGCAAAGCACTTGTATTTTGCTACATAACATGATTTACTATTTCACTATACGTATGTGTCACTAAATCTTTTATACGCCCTAGTAATCATTTTATGTAGATAATAATTTATGATGGCGTTACTTATTACAATGACAAATCGATTCAACTCACAATCATTTCATTAATATTAACAGTAAGAAGCTGAAATCATAACACTATACTAATATAACATAAAGGCATATAACAGAAAGAGAGAGTAGTTGCGGGATAATTACTCTTTCTATTTTTTCTGACTTCTGCGGCGTAAATCCCAGCGCGGCGTATTTACCGGAGTTACCCTACATACGTCCTCAGCCCGAGGATTACTAATCAGCTGTGTAAGCTTGTGTTTTCTAGTGACAATTACATGTCAACTAATCATGGTGGCTATAAATAGATTGAAGAGCGTAGAGTGGCCGGCGCTTTGCTATTTTTTCGCTTAAAGATGCGATCGAATTGCTGCTACGAATGCTTCGAAGTATTTTTTGATGGATTAGTTAGTAAAATTCTTTCTTCCGATTGATTAATCAAAGCATTCGTAGTAGCAACTCGATCACACCCCAATACAGACGGACAAAGCAATATTTAAGGAGCGTTTGGAGAGATGCTATTAGCACTATTTATGTCATTTTATCCCTATTTTACGATTAATAAACGATGAAGATAGAATGGCACAATAGCGTTATTTAATAGCGTCTCCCCGAACACTCCTCTTATGAAATTGTGTCCAACGTATATATACTGTTCCAATTGAATCATGCACAATGTTATACTTTGAACATTCTTGTGTACGTTTGTGTTAAAATGTGTTAAGTAATTGGAAAGCATCCATAGATCTGCATCATTTTGTTAAATTAGCAAAGTAATTACGTAGGAATCTTAAACATGATGAGAAATGCTGCAAAAAGCACTAGCAACCAGTTTGAGCGTACGTAATTATTTTGATTGTCTAACAAAATTATTTTATGATCTGTGTACATGTATCTAGTTAAATTTTTGAATACTTGAAAAAACTTTTTCATGTATACACATATACACACACACACACACACACACACACGCGCGCGCGCGCGCGCGCGCGCACACAATCGTGGTAGAGTTCATTAAATTTTAAAGGATGTGCGACTTGAATGGTTCTTTGTATCGAGAAATTGCTTAAAATATTATGCAGTCGTTTCCGCGAGTGCAAGGATTGCTTTGGTAGTCTAGTGACGATGGCGATTACTGCAGGCAAACGTTAGTAGTGTCGGTGACCTAGATATGTTCTCGAGAGGGGCGATGGCCTTTGTACCTCGATTATTGAATAACCGAAACCAGCACGGATCGAGTACAGGTATATAATCGCTAAAAGACGCCTGACAAAGTCTCTCTCTCTCTCTCTCTCTCTCTCTCCCTCCCCTCTTCCTCCCTCCTCTCTCTCTCGTTTCTTTTATAATCCGAGAGATACATTAATTCTCATCGACGCTTACGATAAGTACGATCTCGCGTAACTGTTCATAGACAACGCGAGAATAAACAGAAAAACACATTTTTTTATGTCATCTCGCTTTGTAGAAATTTAAATGATTTTAATTTCACTGTGTTGAGCTACTCGAAGTATCGAAGATTGAACAGGAGGATCTCTCAATTTTGTGAATATTCTAAATCATGCGCGGTACAGTGTACGCGCATAAAATAGTCAGATATATGACCGTTATCGCTTTAGAATGGCGCAAAGTGGAACGGTGGCCTGATTCCTCTGATGTCATGGTTGCAGCTCCACGTGCGTCGTATATAGTAGGCCGAGTTATAGATTAGACGCTCTCAAATGTGCAACTAATATTACTGCTATTTCGTAATCTGGATTTCTGCCAAACTCTCAAAGAGATAGCGAGCGAGAGGAAAAAAAGGATATCCAACATCTTTATAAATCCATACATCTCTTGATTTCGTACACGAATTTACGTATATTTTTCCCTCAAGCTCCTTTAGAACTTTTTTTTGAAAAGGGACTCAGGATATTTTCAAGATTTGGCTCAATATAAATCTTCACGTTCGTCGATATGGTTCACCTTGGAAGATACCATTTGCGGACTGGTTCTATGTTAGGCCGAAGTAGCGCGATTTTATTTCAAGTACATTCAAAGAATAAGATATAGTAGTAGCAACTATGAAGATGACAACTATACAAGTTTTTTTATGTAGAATTAATATAGTTGAATAAACAATTTTTTATTGCATTTATATATGAAATCGTTTACTCAACTATGTGTATTATTTTAACTATGTACCTACATATATTAATTCTACATATGAAACTTACATAAGCAGTTGTCACCTTTATAATTGCCACTACTATTTTGAATGTATAAATTCAGAAAAACAATGTTCACTCCCCGCGACAATTTTCATGATTGCGATAATTTTTCATTTTATAGTGACGTTTAATCTGGTGATCAGCAACCGAACCGATTGAACTTCCCCGAAAAATAGAGAGAAAAAGGAAGGAAGAAGATGAAAGATAAATTTATGGCATCGATTCCTCGTGCATTGACTCGTCGCCGCTTGCCTTGGGCTTGTAATGCTAGTTCGTCGTTGATATTCCGTTTGGTTGCGCTCCAGAAAAGTATAGCTGTAACAGTTTCCGATAATCGAGGTTACTGCACGCCATATGGACGCCTTGTGTATATTCCTATCGCGATTTCATTATAGTATTGACAACGCTGGACACAAGACAGCATAGGAAATGTAAGCTTTCAGTGGATGTATCAATATTTGTCGACTGTCGCGGACGTGACAGATGATAAATACTATATATCACTTGGGTGCATCCCATGCATTTGATGTATTTTGCGACAGTTCGGTTTAAGATACAGTGAATCCTTGCATTGAGGATTCTTGACTTCCTTGATTTTTATTTTTATTGTACTCAATATTTTTATTTCTTCTGTCTTTCCTATCTTAAATCAAACGTGAACGACGTCGAATATGTTCCACTAAAATTTCGGAAAATCGACAAATGGGTCACCATTGATCACATTCAACATTCAAGAGAAAATTTCACGCTTCAATGATAATCGCCGAATCAGAAATTCTATATCGAGTCCTCTCTAAACATGTATAATAATATAGCGTCTTCTAAATCCAAACTAAAATTCTGCGCTGAATCTATTATAAATAATAATAATAAATGGAATCCGACGTTAAATACAATATTAAACATAAAAGAAAGAGAACCACATCGAATTTATAATATTTGACTACTCTTTGCTCCATATTTGTTAATCCTGAAAAAATGAACGAAAATATAATAGATATAAAGACTCGTGCAAACCCTCACCTGAATATTTCCTCGTAAATGTTATCTTATACCGATTAGAGTTCGAAATATAGATATGAAATCAAAAAAAGAACTGTAATGTAACATGTAATTTGAAGAAGACACGTACTGTGACGTACTTATCTTTTGGTACGTTCGCGTTGTAGGAGTCAACTTGAAAGAGTTGATAACTGTATCGAATAAGCGACATCTTAAATACGAAATGTATTCCAGAAATATTTACACGTAAGAAATAAAATCCACTTCTTCGTATTTTTCCTGTGTTGTGTTTTACTTACTTCGTGTAGCTGAATCTAGGATCGCTCGTATGCGAGAATATGGCACCTCTTCTGCTCGCGTCGTATTTCGGCTGCGGCCGTCACAAGATATTCCGCGGAAACGGAAAAGAAAGGAAGGAGCAAAGCTGGAAAACAATACTGAAAAGATCGGAAGAAGAACGGAGAAAGAGAAAAAGGAGAAAGAGGAGAAGAAACAGGAGTATCTAATCGTAGAAGCGTTTGCGCATGAAGCGCTTACCGAAAGCTGTTTTGACGGGGTGGAGTTCCTGCGACTACTGAACCTTTTCGAGATTCGCGTATCCTGGTCGATAAAATCACCCCTCAGCCAGCTGCCCACTAGGCTAAAAGTATCGTCACCACCGACGACCACCTGGTGCGCGTTGCGCGCGCGCATACTTATACACGTTGATCCATTTTGCGACGACACACGGCCGATGATTCTAAACAAAATTTCCTGTCTTTCCTATTCCAGATATCCACTTTCTACCATCTGAAACATGGAACTCGCTACAAAAGAAATTCCGATTCGGGAATTCGCAATTTCTCTTTCAGTCTCGCGACGTCATTGAAAACGCTAATCCTTTAGTCCCTTTATCTTGAATAACCAAAAGTCTTCGGTATCGTACGCAAAGAACGGTTTTGTTGAAATACCTGAAGCTAAATACATATTTGAAAATAATTTTATAGAATCATAAATAAATAATAATATATGCTACTTATGTAATATTTTACACATAACCGTTAATTTATATCACAATTCAAATTCTAATTTATTTTAACATTGATAATGACCTGATTGGTGTCGAAATACATCTGTTTTTGATTGAATATTTATACTATTTTTGATAAAATATTAAAAGTTATTGTTTGGCTCATAACTCTTTTACTTTATTATTATTAATTTGTTTTTATTGAGGCTTATAATTATTATTTATACGCTTTAATATACACGCAGACGAAATGAAGCGTTATGATTCAAATTGTTCTCCTTTTATCTTTTCTTTTATTAGAAACAATTTCGGAACAAAGACTTGTAATTTATTTAAGAAATCAACCTTGTAATGCAATTTTGTAAAATTAAGTGTAAATATTAGAATCCATATCAAATTTTTAAAAACGTGTCTCAAATTAAATATAATTCCTCCACATTTATATAGGTTTACCAAATTAATAATTTTACTTTTTATAATCACATTTTTTATAAATAATAGAAACTATTTAATTTAATAATGTAAAGGCAATTTTCTATTTGAAGTTGAAAGATGTTTATGTAACACTTACATTTAACCAGAATTAAGATTTTCAATATTATCAACATGATCTCTAATGTTTTACCGACTTTTATTGAAGGTGAATTTTTTAAGTATCAAGATTATATTAACAATTCCTATTTTTTTTTAGCAAATATATAGAATCAATAAAAAAAATTGAATGGTTAAACATAAAAAAGGTTAAATTAATAAAATCTCAAATTAAACCTATTTCCTATGTTTGCTTGGTAACAATGATGATAATATTAAAATTTCAAATAATACTTGACATAATATCGTTTACAATATTTCTGATAGCTCACACAGGGACATCAATAATGCTGATTAATTAATTGAGGTCGAAAAAATTCATATTCCTTCTGATGAATTTGGCAAGGCGTCTCCTTTTGACACAATAAAAGAAGAATGATTCATAAATTTGAGTAATATTGATATTCCAATAGATATACAATTTCTATTACAATTAGGAGAAAAGTTCGGATTATCTATTAATAAAAACAACAATTGATGAACATTAGTTGAATTTATAAAGTACATAGGAAATAATATAATCCTAACAATATATATAGTCCTAACAATATTGTTAACTTTGTTAGAAATAATTCCATACAGATTCTTAATAAATTCCATAATAAATTTTCAGTATTAAATCAAAACAAAAAATTGATAATAGATTATTTGTATTCAACTAAAAAAATTTGTTGAATATCACCCTGATATGCTCATTAGTAAAACTGAAGGTTTTATAAAGGAAATATTACTGTTGTTTTGAATAAAGATAGTTACATTTTAAGTATGGAAGAGATTTTCTCAGACTCTAGCACTTATCTAACTATGAGAAAAGATCTTATAAAAAAAACTGACTCAAGATTTACGCGCCTTACTCATCAGATAGAAAAACAAAAATTATATTAATGAACCACATATTGAAGATTAATCATCACCAATTGTAATATACCTAAAACTTATGGTTTAATAAAACTCCATAAACCTGGTAACTTATTGAGAGTGATTATTCCGTCTATCAATAGTCAATTATATTATTTTTTACTTTATTTACACAATATTGTTAATGACTCTGTATACCAGAAGCATCTAGTCATATAAAAAGTAGTTTCCATTTGGTTAAAAAATTTAATGAAATTTGTTTTAAATCAGAATATGTACTGGTTTC
The DNA here is from genome assembly GCA_017607545.1 of Acromyrmex charruanus. Lineage (NCBI taxonomy): Eukaryota > Metazoa > Arthropoda > Insecta > Hymenoptera > Formicidae > Acromyrmex > Acromyrmex charruanus. Next base: position 353,327 of record JAANIC010000778.1, on the reverse strand, counting down.
TCTAGATTGTTTCCCTTTTTATTAATGTCTCTGTTGAATTGGCTCTTAACGGCATTAGTAAAAGATGGGATTATATATATATATATATATGTGTATATATATATATATGTGTATATATATATATATATATATATATATATATATATATATATTGGGTATGGAAATAAGTTTCCGCCTTTTTTAAATGAAAAAGATGTGTTTATTTAAACAAATCTATATAAGTGAGTTTATTCAAAGTATGCTCCTTCGGAAGCGACAACTTTCTCCCACCTTTCCAGTAATAAACGGATTCCTCGAATGAAAAAATCTGGTTCTTTTGAAGCGATCCATTCATCAAGCCATTTTTTGATACCTTCATAAGAATTGAATCGTTCTCCAAAAAGGGCCGACTGCATGGATCGGAACAAATGGAAATCTGAAGGGGCAATGTCCGGTGAATAGGGGCAGAATTTCCCACTTTATTCCTTCCAAGTATTTCTTGACCGATTTTGCAACGTGTGGCCTAGCGTTGTCATGTAACAGAATTAGCTTGTTGTGCCTATTGTCTCATTCCGGTCGTTTTTCTTTCAAAGCTTGGTTTAAACGTATCAGTTGTAGCCGATAACGATCGCCAGTGATGGTTTCGGACGGTTTGAGCAGCTCATAATATATAATACCTCTTTGATCCCACCAGATGCACAACATGATGTTCGAAGCATGGATATTTCGTTTTGGCGTTGATGGACCTGGTTCACCTGGCATCACCCATGCCTTCAAGCGTTTAGGGTTATCGTAGTAGATCCATTTTTCATCGCCAGTTACGATACGATGTAGAAAACCCTTCCTTTGTTGTCATTGACGAAGCATCTTGCAGATGACCAAACGTCTTTCCATGTCTCTCTCTTTCAATTTGTATGGCACCCAATTTCCTTCTTTTTGCATCATTCCCATTGCGTGTAGACGTTTTCCAACAGTGGATCTATCAATATTTAACTCTTTTGCCAACCTATCGAGCGATAAACACGAATCTTCTTCGAGTAATGCTTGCAATTCTGCATCTTCAAATTTTTTCGGTGCACCTTCGCGTTCTTTGTCACGCACGTCAAAATCACCACTGTTGAATAGCCGAAACCATTCTTTACAACTAGTTTTCGATGGAGCATGCTCACCGTAAATATCTACGAGCAAACGATGCGTTTCCGCAGCACTTTTCTTTAAAATAAAATAATGGAGTAAAACTTCCCGCAAATGTTGCTTTTTTGGAATAAATTTCGATATCTTCAACGCAAAAAAAGTTACTCTTTGTTACGCTTCGAACGAATGCCATCTATTGGGCTCAAAAGTTTGGACACACACCTTTCAAAAACATGTCTTGCCGTTCTATCAAACACACGAGCAATGCTACTAACGACATCTTTCTGCAATGGGCGGAAACTTATTCCCATACCCAATATATATATATATCCGAAAAGACTTGTATTCCGTATAACAATCTGCTTGATTTTGAATTCTATTTTTTTCTCATTTAACAATAATTTTTATAAATAGATTTTTGGCACTTCCATAGGTTCTCTTTTGTCTCAAATCGTGGCTGAAATAGTAATGCAGGACTTAGAAAAACTTGCAATAGCGAAATTACTTGTAGATTTGTTATTTTACTTTCAATATATGGATGACATTTAGGCAGCCCCATCAGCTAGCATTAAAGAAATTTTGAACATTTTTAATTTTTTTTATGAGAGGTTACGGTTTACGATGGAAGTGGAAATTTAAGTTTTATTTTTACATTTTCTCTTTTATTAGAACTCACTTTGAATTAGAAACTTGTGAATTTTTAAAGAAATTCTGTAATCTAGTTTAATTGAGTGTAAATTAGAGTGCGTCTCAAGTTTTTAAAATCATTTGTAAAATATAATTTAGTTCCTCCGCATTTGTATAGATTCACAAATATAAACAATCTGTCATTTTATAACAATCATTTTTACAAAAGATTAGAGACAATCCAACTTAATAATGTAAAAGCTATTTTGCACTTGGAGCTAAAAGATGCATACTACCATCTACATTACACTAGAACCAAATTTTTAATTTTATTTGTATGATTCATAATGTCTTACCAACTTCCACAGAGTGTGAATTTTTTAAATATTTGGACAAATATTTAATTTTTAATTAAATTTTATTTAAAATTATTTATACAAATATTTAATTTTTAATTAAATATTTGTATAAATAATGTTTAATTTTTCGAACAAACATGTAGAATTAACAAGAAAATAGATCAAAAGATTTAATATTATATATATAAAGAAAACCGATCTCTTATAAATTTCAAATAAAACCGATTTTCTGTTCGATTTTAATAATGATTCTCAAAACAGCGTTCATATTAAATGTACAATAATATTAGTGAGGAGTTATGTAAGTCACAGTACAGAAAGAATACATATTTCGCCTGATAATTTCGGAAAGTCTGCTTCTCTTGATACTTTAAATGAAAAATTAATTTGAGCAATGTTGACATTTCTATCAAGGTCCAATAATTTATTAAAATTAGGAAAGGGATTCGGACTCCCTGTTAATAAAAATAATATTAGAATAGTGGTAGAATTTATCAAACATATTGAAAATAATAGAAATGGTCGTCCTAATAATATAATTAATTTTGTTAAATATAATTCGATAACGATACTTGAAAAATTTTATAAAAAATTTCCCATAAATAAATTCAATAATAAATTACTTTATAACTGGTTAAAAATAACTAAAGAATTTGTTAAAGATCATCCAGAAATATTAGTTACTAAAGCTGATAAAGGAAATGTCATGCTCTGAATAAAGATAATTACACATCAAAAATGGAGAAGATTCTCTCAGACAATGATACATACGAAACAATTGATAAAGATCTGACTAAGAAACTAATTAGTGATTTGCGCGCCTTACTTACAATTAGATAAAAAGGAAAAAATTTTATTAACGATTCCATTTATCAAAGGTTTCTCACGACCGATGATAACATTTCCAGAGCATATGAATTAACAAAGAATTAACAATCCATAAACGGGATAATCCTGATGAAAATTTTTCTCATAATTTTTGTATAAATTAGAACATTTTTCTCAAAAATACTCAGAAATACTCACAAAGTTTACATCTTTTCTCAGAATTTTTCATACAAGTGAATTCTGAAATATTCTGAAATTTCTTATCCCATAAATTTTAAAAAGTATTTTTAAAAATTTTTTAGGTTTTATAACATTTCATCAGAAATTATACTTACAAAAAATCTTAAAAATCTTACGATATTCCATAATTAACATACTGTGATCAAAAAGTATCTTAGAGAAAGAATTTTATTTTTAAAAAATTGCGGGAAAATTGTAAATCAAATCCGTTTACTTTGCTAAGTTAGTACACATGTCCTTCACATTTGCTAAAAAAATCACAGCGTTTCTTCAAGCCGTTTGAGAATAAAACAGTTGTTTATGTCAGTGAAGATTTTTGTACGGGGCGATTTTTATCGAAAACTATCACGCAAAGAATTTGTTTGAAATTTTGCGTTATGAACGAAATTTTGTTTACAAACACGTTCAAAATGTTGTAAAAAGCTTATGGCGATGATAGCAACATTTAGAATGCGTTTATAAACAAAATTTCGCTTGTAACGCAAAATTTCAAACAAATTACTCATTTGAGAATGATAGTTGTTTATGACAGTGAAGATTTGTGTGCGAGCGACTTTTATCGAACAAATTCTTTGCGCGATAGTTTTCGGTAAAAATCGCCCCGCACAAAAATCTTCACTGACATAAACAATTGTTTCATTCTCAAACGGCTTGATGATTTTTTTTACTGTCATAAACAACTATCATTCTCAGATGGCTTGAAGGAACACCATGATTTTTTTACCAAATGACATGTAAAGGACATGTGTACCAACTTAGCAAAGCAAACAGATTTGATTTACACCCATATAGGATTATCAATCATTACAATAAAACCGATGCTTAGCCAGTGCTATGACCAACGTTTTGCCAACCAGTGTTATAAAATAACTGGCATTTTATTATATATGTATATATATATATATATANGTGTGTGTAAAGTCGGGCGTTAAGATGAGAACCAACACTTGGCCATTACTACGGCAGTCGATCGTCGATCAACAGTCTGGCTGCTAGTGCTGGGCCAGCACTGGAAAATAACTGGCATTTTATATATATAGACAAGTCGGGCATTAAGATGAGAACTCTGATCGTTGCTATGGAAGTCGATCGTCGGCCAACGTTCTGACAGCTTGTGATGGGACAGCACTGGTAAATATACACAAAACATTATATAGAATCATAATGTACTAACCAGGTCTCGAGAATGGTCTCAGTAATCTCAATAGTTTAAAAAAAATATTTTTGTTGAAGCGCAAGTTTGATTTGTTTATTATTCACATTGACATCATCGACCCAGCAATAATGTCAATGTGAATAATAAACAAATCAAACTTGCGCTTTAACAAAAATGTTTTACAAAAAACAAACATTTTATTTAACATTAGCTTTAATTATACGGCATTATTTGATGACTAATTGAATACATGTGTATTTGTACATATGTGACAATTTATTATGTAATAAAATGTTATACAACTCGTGTTCAGATCCTCGAGCAGAGTCGGACTTATAATTTGCTTAATGAAATATTCGTAAAAATAACTGCAAAGATATACAATACAGTAGTTAAAAGTTACGCATGTATTATTTTTCTGAAGCTCAATATTTACAGGTATTAATTTAATACGCATATAATTCTTTCACATTTAAAAGTTCAGATCCTCGCGTAGATTTGGATTTTTACAGTTCGCTTAATATTCGAGATATATGATACCTTTTATTCGTGTTAAGATTTCATCAATCAATAAGAACACCGTATATCATATAATTGGAATTGCTACAGCTGAACTTTTCCGTCTTTTCCATCCTCCATTGCGATAAGAAGAATCAGACAGCCAACGATTATAACGGTAGATATTTTTTTTAATTCTTCGTTGCGTTCAAACATTTCCATCAATACACCTGCAAAACAAATATTTCTGTGAAAATTCTTACACCGCTATGTTATTAATGCTTCATCAATAATAAAACATGATCAATTAACTCTTCAAACATTAGTAAGTCTGTGTTTTACTGAAATCTTACTTTCCAATACCGCGGGTGTGTCTGCTAAAAGTGGAATATTCCATTTCCACTGTTTTGGAAAGTATCGATACCATAATTTTTTTTACGCACTTGTTAAGGCATGTCTCTCCACATAGTAAAATTCGAATGAACTTGATCTATAAATTTAAATAAATCATGTAGCGCGTGCAAAGTACTTTATACAGTTGTGTTGGAAACAGTCCACTGTTACGTCCTACCCTCCGTAGAAATACAATTTTACTTTTTTTTTATCTTTTCATTTCGCTGAATTATTTTTTATTATTTAATCTCATATTGTCTATCTAAGGTATTTCTATTAATTAATTGCGGATATTCCTAGCAAAAAACTCAAGCATAGTATGATTCTATCATGTCGACACCGCGTGACATGCGCGTCACGTAAGCCAATCGAAGCACTTGTAAGGTGCGTGCCGCGTACCGATGTATTGCGATGAAATTCCAGGCAGGATAACTCCACGCGAAGTTAAAAAATCGTTCTCATATGTTGAGACTGTCATGTCATTGTCATCGTACACGAGGTTTAAGAAAAACTAATTTGATCGAAATACCTCAATGCCTGTAATCTCTCAAAATAAGAATAAGCTATCACGCATCAATCACGATTCGCGATGCGCGTGTCGCTCGTCGCTCCGAATCCTTAATAAGATTTTAATCGCTCTGGCTGAGAATATTGTTAATTTTGATATCTAGCGTTGTGTTTAATACGTTTTTTGTTTGATTTATTATCTTTTGGCCATTGTGACCGCCTTAATTAACTTGAAACAGATAAGTAAACGCGAATTTGTCACGTTAGCGAGCGTCGAGACCAATAGTGAATCGGAGAAGGAGCAGCGCGGAGAAAGGCCCAAAATTTAATTTGCTAATTACTTTAAAATTTCATCAATTAACGCGAAACTAATTTGATCCGTCAATTCTAAATTGAATTCATGGCAACCGTGCTGAATTTCAGCCCGATATGACTAGTATTTCCATATGAAAAATGATTTTCCGAATTCGGCACGTATTGCCAATTCCGAGAAATTCGAGCTTCCCCTTCCTCCCGACTCGCCAGCGCCACCGACTGGCGCCTATATAAACAGGGCGAAAACCGAGCCCGTCGATTAGTTCGGATTAGTCCGGATCAGTAATCCGGAAAGGATTAGTCCGAGCAGTTCAATAGCTTATTTGGAATATCTCTCAATATTCGCAATATATACAAAGGAAAGGAAGTATGCATGTGTTCAAGCTTTCTCTTTCCCTTACCTCTCGAGTTGACCGCGCTTGTAGGAGCTGCTCAGCCCTTCCCCTTCTCCTAGGCTAACCGCACTCGTAGGAGCTGTTTAGCCTACCCTCTTCTCCTGAACTGACCGCGCCTGTAGAAGCTGCTCAGTTCACCTCCCTTTTCCTATGGACTAACCGCACTTGTAAGAGCTGTTTAGTTTGTCCCTTCTCAGAATTGACCGCACTCATAGGAGCTGCTCAATTCTTCCCTTCATTACTATCTGTTTCTTCTGCAATTTATTTCCAATTCTGTTTTTTGTGCAATTATTCAATCAATCACATCGGTAATTTAAACATTTTCGGTAGAATGACCAACCAAGGGATTCGCGTCAATTTCAATATACCAACATGCCAGTTTAGTAATTCGAACTTCATAGCGTTATATTCAACTTTCATTCAATCCATTCCTCCATCCCCTCCCGAAGGGGGATATGGGGGTATGATATGATGAGACGGCTTGATTTGCTTGGATCCATCATCAATTTTCTTGCTAAATGAACCTAATCAATTTGATATTTGTTATAATTACAATTATTCGTCGAAACATTAATGCCAATGGCAAATTCAACAAATAATTCATAAATTGCTCAATCAGATAATTCACAATGTCTCGTATTGATAAAGAACAATGCTGAATTCCATTTCAAGAGAACAGTAACTATTAATCTAAAATTCTAAGTCAATTATAATAAATCAATTATCGTAAGGAATTCATATAGCATGTGATACGCCGACATCATTTGCCACTCGACTTGAGACTCGTTCCCACTCTCATCATACCTCTTCTACCCTAATAACCAGCCACTCTTCCAATCCTATGTCCTGCTCGTGCGTCGCGAGCACACGGCAGCGACGCACAATATAACGCCAAAGTAAAACGCACAATAAAACGCACAATATTTAATCCGTGACTATTAGTTATCCTCAGCATAGAATCCTCAGAGAATTCATAACATAATAACATAATTGGTGACAGCGGTGGGATAGTAACGAGAATCGCTGCATCCTAACACAATAATTCATAACGCGAAAATATCTAAATTCGTTACGAAACACACGCAGTGACGTAACACCACTCATGTTCTTTTAAGAGATTTATTTAATTTTTTTATTTGAGTGTTAATTTAACATAATGTGATCATGTTATTTAAAGATTTTTTTGTTAATTTAATATTCAAATAACATTTCTTAATATCAAAACAATGTAATTTATTAATAAGGAAACAAGTAATAAAAAAATGTTTCAAAAAGTAAATTTTTAGATAAATGAATGAAATATGTATCAATTTCATATATTTAATATTATTAACATTAATTACACTGAAAAAAATGCTTTCACAGTTTATTTATAAACTGTGTCATTATTATTTTTTTCGTAGGAATTTTTATACATATTATCTGTGTTCCTTTCTATTATACAGGGTGCGCCAGAGAAACTTACTTTTTTGAAAGTTCAATAAAAACAAAAGTACTTTAGTATTGTTGTAATTCTTTTTTTATTTAAAAATACAATGTCCCAATTTTTTTTTCATACCGTCTTAAAAATTACATCGGTTAAATGGCGACCCCCATCGCGCATACACTGGTTAAGTCGTTTTTTGAAGTTCTCGTCCACTCTTCTCAGCATATCAATCGGAATATTGGCAATAGCGTCGCGAATGTTGTTCTTCAGGTGATCTATGGTCCGTGGTCGATCGACATAAACAAGGGATTTCAAATAACCCCATAAAAAAAAATCACATGGACTCAAATCCGGAGAGCGCGCCGGCCATGGGAGATCGCCTCGGAGAGAGATGAGGCGGTCGGGGAAACGTTGTCGCAGCAAATTCATTCTTCATGGAGAATTCGTCGAACAGTGGTGTCCGAAATTCCCAGAGCAACTGCATGTTTGCGAGCCGAACGCCGGGGAGAACGCAGAATTGACTGCCTCACTCTTTCCACAGCTTCCGGTGTTCTGCTGTTCCGTTGACGTCCATTTCTGGGTTTAGCGACACTTCCACACTCCTGAAATGAGTTGACCCACGACAGAATCGAATTACGGCCAGGAACGAGTCTGTGAGGAGGAATTTCGAAGCGAGCGCGAAAGGCACGTTGCGTAGCAACAACTGAGCGACCGTTACAAAAGAAGCTCTCGACGGCGAAGGCCCGCTGCTCTCTAGACCACAGCATAATGGCAACTGACGAGAATGGGAAACAAACTTGGGGACGTCCCCCTCCAGATGCGCCCCCTCCCGCCCCTCTACCTGCCCAACTCAACGGTCGGGAATTTTTTCAAATAAGTAAGTTTCTCTGGCGCACCCTGTATAATATTATAATATATTCACTTTGTGTTAATACAAAAACTTGAGGGGACCATTTAGCATATGTGACATATTGAATTTAAAACAAATTTTCCAACAATGTATATGTATAAGTAATGTTATTTAAATGTTTACTTTACCAAAGCTTTCTTTTTTTCTTCTGACGTAACAATCAATCTCCTCAAACGTTAAAAAATCTAGCATTGTTTATATAAGGAATATCACTTCCAAATCATATTTAATTTCATTCAATATCATCTGATATTCCCATTGTACGACTGGTTATCAAAGTATTTTTTATGTCATTAATTTTTTTATCCAGGTCATACAGAATGATCCTTTTCGCAGAGTTAACAGCTGCTAATATCGTCTTACATTTTTCATCGAAATACTCCTGTACAGATTCTGAAAAATATTTTTATTCAATAAATATTAAATATTTCTTAATTTAAACTGTGCAGTTTCGAAAAGATACATCTTCCAATGTCATGAAATTTAAGGAAAATGTCTGGAATATACGCAAATATATTCAGCAAATTTTATGTATATTGAAGGATAAATTCTTTCGAAATGATATCCTCCATTTAAATCTGACCTGAAACGCAGTCCGAGTAAGTATTTCCTTTGGCACCTACTAACATAGAAAATCATTTGTGTATAAATTTAAAATACAACACATCAATTAATATTAACATATTATGTCACTTTACAATTATTTCAAATGCGAAACTAATTTTCTTTTTGCGGAATTTCTGTACAATTTTATTACTTTTTAAAAAATTTCTCAGATTTTTTTCATATAAATCTTAGAATACTTCAGAATTTATCAGTAAAAAATGTAAAAATATCCATCAGAGCCTACATCAGTTCGGATGCACAGAAAATTCTTTATTTCCATGTGAATGTAACAAAACGAATAAAATATATGTTTCGACTCTTCAATTCGGATTAATATAATATAAATACAATATAAAATATAACATATAATCACATAAAATATAATCACATCGCTCATCAAATTTGTATCTGTGACTGTCGACACCACAAGACTTTTATGTCGAGTCGCGAGAAAACGCTTACATCAAATCTGACAATCTGATGAGCGATGTGATTCTACTTAGTGACGCAATGTATATGACTTCGGTTTTACTTTATCTAATTTGGCATTTGGATAAAGAAGAACGAACTAAATTGTCGGGAATCATCAACTTAGAATTTGAGTTATTTATATAATTTCGATTTATATTTTATATTGATAAGGACCTGAATTGAAGGATCGAAACATATATTTTATTCATTTTGTTACATTCACACAAAAATAAAGAATTTTCTGTGCATCCGAATAGCTGATATAGGCTCTGATGAGCTATTACACATTTTTCACTGATAGATTCTTTCGAGCCTCATTTTATATATTTGTTTACTTCAGAATTCACATATATGAATAATTCCGAGAAAAAAAAATACATTTGAGTAGTCTAAGCGATACCAGTGTTATATGTTTTTAACTACAATATTATCGAGATAAGGAATTCATCTGTTAATATTATTTTGAATCGCATTATTAGCATGATCTTATCATAGATATTATCATGGATATTATTTCATTAAACTATGTACATCACAGTTATCCGACACGATAAGAAACATTTTGAATACTAAGCGCTTTTGCTTTACGCGCTATTATAAGTACATCCGCTCTAGATATCGTTTTTTAATTATTAATGTCATGAAAGGAGAAGATATGAAGTTCGTGCGACAATTGCAGACGAAAGTGACTAATGTCGATAATAAAGTACAGACTGAAAAAGAAATACGCAAGCATGGAAACATGCTGCCGATTTCTATACATGGAATTATCTGCGGTCCATTGAGCTGCAGCAAAACAAACGTGTTGATAAGTTTGCTGAAAAGTCCACATGGTTTCAAGAACGTGTACTCGAACTATGACGCAGACGTGTCATAGTTTACGGATATGATGACTTATGGCAGGCTGATGTAGTCGAGATGCGTCCTTACACACGATTCAACAAAGGTTACCATTATATTCTCGTTATCGATGTGTTGAGTAAGCACGCATAGGCTATACCGCTGAAAACCAAGAGTGGAAATGAGCTGGCTATCAGTATATATAGTGGTCGCAAAGATAATTCGAGATGACGGAAGATATCCGAAAAATTTACAAACCGATGTGGGAAAAGAATTTTACAACGCAAACGTGCAAAAATTCCTGAAAAAATACAACATACATCATTATTCAACATATTCCATAATGAAGGCATCTGTCGTAGAATTCAATCGTACATTGAAAAATGATATGTGGAAACAATTTACGCACAATGGAAATTACAAATGGATCGACTTGCTACCGCGTCTAGTGTCGGAATATAACGCGCGAAAGCATCGAACTATCGCTATGCGGCCCATCGATGTGACTCTTACGATCGCCGACAAACTCTTAAACACGATGTACAGTAACGTAAAGGCCGTCGCACTCCCGATTCAAAGTTAGTGACTCAGTATGTGTGAGCAAATTCAAGACGATCTTTGAGAAAGATTATACGTCAAATTGGACCATGGAGGTGTTTAGAATTGTCAAAGTACAGAAAACTAATTCTGTGACGTATCTTCTGGAATATTATAGCGGAAAACCGGTCGCTGGAAGATTTTATGAGTATGAGTTGCATCGCGTCACTAATCCCAATGTATATCTAGTTGAAAAAGTGTTGCGTAAAAAAGGAAACAAAACCTGAAATAACTTGGATTTAATAATTCATACAACTCTTGAATACACAAGGATAATGTGTTATAAAAAATAAAATATAAAATTTATTAGGTGTCAATTTTGCTTCCGCCGTTTTCCTATAGACGGCTTTAGCGGTAAGTGGTGGTCGAAATAAGTAAATCATAGACGTCATATAATAAACTTGGGCATCTGTCAACATAACCCCATAGAAACATTAATCGATTTGTGTCTGCATCATAAAGTTATTCTCGATTGAAAATGTCAGTTTACGAGCCAAATTCTCGTTATTTGCGGAAGATTTCAATTTTCTGCTTCAATATGAAGAAATCTGCGGCTGAGACTCATCGAATGCTTTCAAATACTTATGGTGAGGCCGCTATTAGTGAAAGAACATGTCGTGAGTGGTTTCAATGCTTCAAGAACGGTGATTTTGACGTCGAAGAACGGCATAGCGGTGGAAGAGAGAAGGTTGCAGAATTGGAGGCATTACTTGATCAAGACTTGTGTCAAAATCAAGAAGAATTGGCACGATCATTGGCAGTGACTCAACAAGCCATTCAAAACGCCTCAAAGTGGGAAATGATTCAGAAGCAAGGAAATTGGGTGCCGTACGAATTGAAGCCGAGACATGTCGAACGGCATTTGTTTGCTTATGAACAGCTGCTTGATAGGCAAAGACGGATTTCTACATCGCATTGTGACTGGGTACGAAAAATGGGTTCATTATGGGTACGATAACCCCAAGCGCAGAAAATCATGGGGAGTTCCCGGCCATGCTTCCACGTCGACGGCCAAACCGAATATTCACGGCTCCAAGGTCATGCTCTGTATTTGGTGGGACCAGCTCGGCGTAGTGTATTATGAGCTGTTAAAACCGACTGAAACAATCACAGGCGATCAGTATCGAACGCAATTGATGCGTTTGAGCCGAGCATTGAAAGACAAACGGCCATAATACAACGAGAGACACGATAAAGTGATTTTGCAGCATGACAATGCTCGACCCCATATTGCGAAAGTGGTCAAGACATACTTGGAAACGTTAAAATGGGAAGTCCTACCCCGCCGTATTCTCCAGACGTTGCTCCCTCTGACTATCATTTGTTTCGATCACACAGCCTGGCTGACTTCCGGTCTTATGAAGAAGTAAAAAATTGGATCGATTCGTGGATTGCCTCAAAAGATGACCAGTTTTTTCGACGTGGGATTCGTACGCTGCCCGAAAGATGGGAGAAAGTAGATGGCCAGCGATGGACAATACTTTGAATCATAAATGTATAACCAATTTTTTACAATAAAGCCTCGAATTTCGGAAAAAAACGGCGGAAGCAAAGTTGTACACCTAATATAATTCTTTTTTTCCGTAAATATATTAAATATAAATGTATTATAGGTATTATATACATTACGCATATTATACATGCATATGTATATACATACATGTGTACAAACGTACATACTATACTATACATAGTATTTATAGTATTCATATTAAACATATACAAATGTGTTTTATTAAAAAGAAAAAAATAAATATGAAAAAAAAGAAATGAATTTATAATAATATTATATTTTATAATGTTCCCATGGCAGCGTATCGGTAGAATCTGAGTATATACAATATACTGCTTATCATCGTAAGGAGTTAGAGCGATTTTCGTTTCGGATACTGTGTACACGTCAATTTAGATCTTATGAAAGATTGCTTTTGCTTCATTTCGATTTCTTTATGTAGACATTGCGTGTAATCAAAACCGTTATTGATCTCGCTAATGTTACATTTGACGCCTTCTTCGTATCTTTCTTCCCGTAGACGCGCAAGGCGTACATTTTCGCTATAAGCCCGACGAATTCAGTCATAATCGCGCCATTGTTTTTGTCTTTCATCAAGCCCAGAACTTTTTTATTTACAAGCGGAATGTCGTAAGTATTGTCAATCGCGTAATCGCTCGTATCGAATCTATTGATATCGCATTTCATAATATCTAAATCTATAAGTATATGTCGTCGCATTTGATATGATAAATTAGACTATCCGTGTCAGTATACATAATTTTACAATTTTCGCGAAAACAGCAATGTCATATACTCGTGGTGAAATTCATATTATCATAATTAGTTTCTAAGTCGTATAATTAAAAATCGTAAATACTATAACTATTTAATTAAATCACGTGCAAGAAGAGAAGGTAAGTAACGTAGGAGAGAGCGCAATGAGTGGAAGAGAGAGAACTGCATCCTACAATGGATAGAAGAGAGAGAACAATAGGTTAAAGAGAGAACGCAACGCGTGAGAGAGAGAGAGAGAGAGAGAGAGAGAGAGAGAGAGAGAGAGAGAGAGAGAAGGAACGGACCCTTCCCCCTCTACCATGGACCATGGACTCCGGAGACGCGCTTCCCCCTTCCTAACGTTTGTGAGGCACTTCCTCTTCCCTGACTCCCTCACACACCACATACACACGCACACGCACACGCACATGCACATCGTATACGTATACACAGTGCGATAAATATGTTCCCGGACAGGGCCTGAAAATCATAACTGAAACAACAATATGCATATTTTTTGGTTTTATTATTCAAAATATTCTCCTCTGGCTTCAATACACTTGTTACAGCGATTCAATAGTGATTCAAATGCATGTTCTAGCTCAGTTTGCGGAATTGCCTCTAGTGCCTGTGTAGAAGCTGATTGGATGGTCGGAATGTCATCAAAAAAGCGTCCTTTCAATTTCAATTTCAATTTTGGGAATAATGAGAAGCCGCAGGGGGCCAAATCAGGTGAATACGGTGGATGGTTTAACACAGAGACACGATTTCGAGCCAAACATTGACGGACAATCAATGAAGTGTGACTCGGTGCATTATCATGCAACAAAGATCAATCTTCTGGATCACGATATTCGAGGCGAATACGATGAATTCTGTCCATCAATCGCTTTAAAACTTCGAGATAATATGCATCAGTAATTGTTTGGCCAGTTGGAACAAACTTTTTGTGGATAATACCTTTGCTATCAAAGAATGTGATGAGCATTATCTTGATTTTTGATGGAACTTTTCGTACTTTTTTGCTTGTGGTGAATTTTTTGACTTCCATTCCGCACTTTGACGCTTAGTTTCTGGATCATATTGAAAGCACCATGTTTCATCACCCGTAATAATTGATTTTAGGAAGTTTGGATTATTTTCTGCGGCTGCAACGATGTCTCTGGAATAATTGATTCTCGCTGATTTTCGATCGCTTCTTAATACGTGTGGAACAAACTTCGCACAAACCTTCGTTTTACCCCAATCTTCATGTAATATGGTTCGAATCGTTTCTCTACTGATATTTAAAGCCTACTCCATCATTTTCAGTGATGCATTGCGATCGTTTGCAACAAAATCACGTATTTTTTCGATCATTTCGGGTGTTCGAACCAAAATTGGCCGTCCTGATTTTTTGTCATCTTCAAGGGTCTCTCTGACTTCCAAAAAACGCTTATGCCACTCAAAAACAGCTGTACGACCTAGACATTGACTGCCGTAAACTTGTTGCATCGATCGGAATGTTTCTGATGCACTTTTACCAAGTTTTGCGTTAAATTTAATCACTGCTCTTTGTTCCATATTAAAATTTCTACCTCGACCAAAATCTTGTTTAACATGAACTGTCATATCTTCGTTATATGTCAACCAAAATGAATGAAACTTTGACAGATGATAGCAAAATGTTCAACCTTTAAAATGCATGTTTGAACGCACAGATGTCGCCACTGGTTGCTGAGATGTGGTTCGTGTCCGGGAACTACTTATACAAACTTATCTTTTTAAAAAAAGGTAAAAAAAAAGCGCAAAAAGTACATGCTTTACGTAAAGAATTATTTAGGCCAGTTGACCAACGCAAATTACTTAATTGGCCGTAGAACTGACTAATCGTATTTGCTGTTAGTAGAAATTAATACAAAATTACCTTTTTAAAAAAAGATAAAGAAGGCGCTAAGAAAATGTGCTTCTCAAATAAAATCTAAGTATCCAACTCAATTAATAATAGTTTTAATTCTTCTTCAAAGATATTCTTATTGAAAGTTTTTTTTATTCCAACCAAGTAATAACAACTTTAATTCTCTGTCAAAAATTATTCCTCGAAAAAAAACTATTGTATCAAATAAAAAATTAAGATGCTACAATCTTAACTAATCGAGTTAAATCCTATCCAATTATTATAAAAAATAAAACGCAAGTGGTACTATTTTTTGTTACTTAACTTTAATGATATGTATCATTCATATTGTTATGTCCGGGCGTCTGGTTCGCGTAGACATTCTCGCGCTCGCAGAAATGAACAATATGGATATGATTGAAAGAAGAAAAAGAGTTTATTTTGTAAATAGACACAGAACAGTCACACGTAAACTCAGAGCACACGAACGAAGCTAGAATCAGAGGACACGTCCGAGAGACACGTCCGAGCGCAGCGACGGCTCACGTCCAAATCTGTCGATCTTGTTTAATAACAGAGCGGCTCGTTGCTGGGCAACGCGATCTTCGGAACTTCGCGAGTGGCGAACTACGGTATCTGCACGGCACGAGCGTAACACTGCTCCTCTTCTCTTAAATTGTCATCTCGACAATTATGGTCCTCTCAAGAACGTTGGCCTCTCCAAGGAATTCGGAGCTCCATCCTGACCAAATTCCTATTCCTTACCGTACTGCTGCAACAGTTTTCTTGAGCTTTGGTCTCCTTGAGGTCCAATTTTCCTTTCGAGGTTTATTCTTGAGACCCTTCTTCCCTTCCGGGCAGGACACCTCTTCAGTTTCTCCCCGGAGAATAGCTTCTCCCCCGTAGGACGAAACTCGCTCGGGCATCTCCCCGTCTTCATGAAGGATCCTCTTGCCTGAGGCCTTACGCTCTTGGTTCTTCTTTTTTCGGAAAGGAGGGGGACAAAAAAATGACGTATCGCAGTACCTCTGCCCCCAATCCCCGCATTCGCCTTCCGTTCACGGAAAAACCACGGTTCAAAAACCATGGGCGAGGCGGTCTTCTTTAAAAAAAAGTAAGGTCGACGGTTGAAACGTATCCGTAGTTAATCTTCCGATTTCATGGAAATGAGCCCGCTGTACTGGCTGTGAAGCGTCCGAAATGTTTCTAACGAAGCCCCTAGGGAGATCCTCTCCGTCCGAAATCGCGAACGTGAACCCTGCAACTAAGAAAGAAAAATAACTCACGCAACTTACACCATAAGATTATAATTCTTTTCAAGTGATAGGGCTCCGATTAGTTAATCTTTTCAACTCGTTTCTCCTAAATGTCTTTCTAAATAAGGCGCCAGCCTGTCCGAATGAATAACTTTATTTTTATGCTTGTTCGACTTGCTGATACAGTATACAACATCGCTAAGTTTCTTAACTACTAAATATGATCTTCCCCAATTGCTCTGCAACTTGAGAGTTCTCCCCTTCTTTCTTCGGGGATTATATAACCACACTGTCCCTTCTCGAAATAGATCTGTTTGGCTTTAAGATCGTTTTTGTCCGTGAAAATTTGATATCTATTCGTTTCCTTACTCCTTCATGAATTTCTTCCAGCTTCCTTTTCATTTTTTCCAAATAATCTTCCGGAGGACCAATCTCTTCAGTTTTTGGTGAATTACCGAGTAACAAATCAGTCGGTAGACGGAGATCTTGGGCAAAATAAACCTCCGCTAGAGTCATTCCAGTAGTTTCGTGTTTGGATGATCTGTCCGTCCGACTGTGAATGCAAAGCGGTCGTCCTCGTTTTCTTCATCCCTAGTAAGCGTGATAGTTCGCGAAAAATTCTCGATTCGAAGTTCCTCCCCTGATCAGTATGAACTTCTAGAGGTACTCCGTGCCTGGAAATAATTTGATTTAGAAATGTTTCTGCTATAGTTTTAGATCTGATATTCTTTAGTGGAAAAGCTTCTACCTACTTAGTAAAACAGTCGACAGCGACGAGCAAATATCTATTTCCAGCAGAAGAGGGTATTGGTAGAGGGCCGAGAACGTCTAATTGAACTCTTTCGAATGGTGGTCTCACATTATATGTCTCTAAAGGAAATTTTCCTTTACCGGGAGAATTTTTTTTAGCTAAACAGATCTTGCACGTTTTGCATCATTCTTCCACATTCTGTTTACATGTCGCCCAATAAAATCATCTCCGTACTTTGTTAAGCGTTTTATAGATACCAAAGTGTCTACCTGCAGGAGAATTATGTAGCTCTTCCAAAATTTGTGTTATGAGCTTTCTGGGCACAATTAATTGGAAGCTCGTTTTCTTCAGATTAGGGGCTTCCCATTTCTTGTAGAGTAGACCGTCCTTACTTCGAGAGAATCCCCCCACACAATAGGACTAATATACTTTGGTAGAAATTCATTCGCCACCACTTCTTGCCATGAAGGACGTCCCATGTCCGCTTCTTTTTTTGATAAAAATAAACAAATGGGATCTTCCATTTGCTCCTTACGTCAATTTTCGCAGCTGTTTTCTGCAAAAACCATTCTTCTAACATAACTTTCCTGCTTTGCGGCTTTTTTTAGTTCCACATTAGCACAATAGCGACACTGATCACTCGCGCATTGCCGCCTCGATAATCTGTCCACTTTTTTATGAGAAAGATCTTTACGATAATTAATCTCAAAATCGTATTGTTGTCTTTCCATCCAAGCCAGCTGTTAGATCTTTAAACGATAGCAGCTATTTAAGCGAAATGTGATTCGTCCGAATTAAAAAGTTACATCCATACAAATATTAGAAAGATTTCACTGATCGAACTATGGCTAAAAGTTCACGCCGCGTAACGGTAATTTCTTTCAGCTTTACTCAATGTTTGATTGAAATATGCAATCACTCTTTCTATACCGTTCTGCTTCTGTGATAGGACTGCGCCAATTCCCTTATTTGACGCGTCTGTATCTAAAATAAATTCCCCTTCCGTCTCAGGGAATGCTAATATCGGCGGAGAAGTTAAAGTTCGTTTGAAATCGTTAAAAGAACCTTGGTATTTCTTTTCCTAAACGAATTTAATTTGATTTTCTATTAGTATTGTATGTAAAGCGGTTTTGCCAACGAAGAGAATCCTTTTATGAATTTGTGACAGTATGAGCAAAATCCAAGGAAATTAAATGTTATTTATTTTGAGGGATTGGCCAGTCCCTCACAGTACTTATTTTCTCTGGATCTGTAGCAATGCCCTCCGCTGATATGATGTAACCTAAATATATTATTAATTTTTTTATTAAAGAAAACACATTTTTGCGGATTAATTTTCAAGTTTGCTTCTCTCAAACCATGGAAAATCTTTTTCAGGTTTGACAACATTTCTTCAAAATTTTTACCAAAAATAATCATATCCTCGAGATAAACTAAACAAATTTTGAAAAGGTAACCGATTCAAGGTTACCAACAGCAAAGTGATGGAAGGACTTTCTATCCGAGGGTGATCCATTTCGGACCCCTCTGACGAATCCCTAGCAGCGCCTGCGCGACAGGAGGCGTTAGAAGATCCGCATACCACAGGTGTGTACGCACTCACCAGATCTGCATTTGCGGAATGTAGACGGGAAGTTGACACAGCCTTTCTGATTAATCGGAATTCCCTCTCGCATGGACAGTAAAGAAGGGACGCCTCCTGCGTCTCCATTGGTCGAGTCAGGAACAACTCTCGATCTCCTCAGGGATCAGATGATGAGAATGCGGATGCTTTGACGAGACAGCTTTTCGGCTCCGACTTTATAAAAATCGATGTGCAGCCTTGGGACGACCATGTTATGGTCAAGTGGTATAATCTCTCTCTCAAGGGTCTCGATTCCGAACTAAAGGAGACTCTTATGAGAAAATACTCTCCACCGAATAGATTGCTTTTTCTAAAGGCCCTCAGGCCTTAAGCCAAAAAGGTAAATTAGCACTAGAGGATAACTCAATCGTAAAAAGAGATGATCTTCATTGTAGAGATCAGGTTGGGATCAGGTTGGCATTGCCTTGACCGCCTTAGATGAGGCTATTTCAGATTTTCTTAACTCTGCTTTCGCTGAATCCTAAGGCCCGAGCGGCCACCTCAAGGGTCAACGACGGGTCGATGATTAGCTGACCTGTCCCGGTCGAGGAGAGTGCAGATCAAATAAGCGCTCAAT
Source organism: Acromyrmex charruanus (assembly GCA_017607545.1). Classification (NCBI taxonomy): domain Eukaryota; kingdom Metazoa; phylum Arthropoda; class Insecta; order Hymenoptera; family Formicidae; genus Acromyrmex; species Acromyrmex charruanus. Next base: position 333,693 of record JAANIC010000778.1, on the reverse strand, counting down.
CTTTTAACAAAGAATACGGCAGATGCTATCCCAGCGAATGACCTTCTTGTTGATGTATCCTTTGGGGAAAAAAGGCTACGACTTTGGAAAAGGCTTCTAAGGATGTCGTTAAAAAAAGCTTCACTGGTAATTTCCAAGAAAGTGTAACAATCGATTAAGCAGACATCGCAGATTATCCGCGCTAAGTCGGGAAACGCTTACGCTCCTGCATCCAGAACGAGATTAGGGTCAAGGAGAGCAGGGGCCGTTGATTAGCAGCCGCCGTTCACTACGCCGGTACAATTCGCGCTCAAGGAGATGATAAATATCTGTCAAGTAAATGTAGCCGGCAGACTATCATTTTTCCTTCCCCAGTGGAGACAAATCACGTCAAATCCAGGAGTATTGAAGACCATTACGGGATATAGACTTTTCTTATATACTAGCCATCTACCACCTCAGGAAATGGAACCGCTAGTTCGCTTATCTGAATCTGAAATCTTTGTTCCTTAGAGATTCTTTAATTATGCGATAAATTGAGCTTGTAGCAAAGGGCGAGAGACATTCCTATCCTCATTCTTTGTCATTGTGAAATCTTCTGGAGGCTGGAGATTCATTCTAAACCTGAAGCTCAATAATTTTACTAAAGTTTCTCACTTTAAAATGGAGGACTGGAAAACAGCCGCCTTTTCTCGGGAAACTCCCTAGCCTCAATTGACCTCGAGAACGCATATTAACTAACCCCGATCCATGAGAACGACAGAAGATTTCTTCGGTCTAGATTTCAGGGCTGTCTCTATCAATTCCGAATTCTACCGTTAAGATTGCCATCCGCTCCATACATCTTTACAAAGATGTTTTAAAGTTGGTGTTATCTTAGGGATAAAGATTATTTATCGGTAGCATACTTGGATGACTCCCTTCTTATCGAAAACTCACGAAGAACGTGCTTGGAAAATGTTATCGCAACTCTAAATCTTTTATCTTCATTAAGATTTCTGATCAACAGAAGCAAATGTACCCAATCCGACGAAATCCCATCGCTCTTTAGGCTTTGTTTTTAATACAGACGATCTCACATTGTTAATTCCTCAGGACAAAAGAGATACTGCGAATACGAGCATGCAAGATTCAACTCTTCGCGAGTTACATCAGTTCCCTGTTTTCAATCTGTCCAGCTGTATATTACGGAATTCTGCATACTAAGATTTTAGAGAGAGAGAAACTTTTAATTTTCCTTTTCAGCGACGGACGAGGATTTCGAGAATTTTCAGATGGCTTTACCACTTTCGATTAGAGAGGATCTTCCTTCGTGGAAAGAAGTTTTAGTGAACCTTGCCCAGGCTAACGCCGTTAGATCAGGCCGTCTTGCTCTGGAGTTTTTCACGGATGCATCTTTAACAAGATGGGATGCGGTCTGCTGCGAAACACGGATATTCAATCGAAGAGAAATAGAATCATATCAGTTTTTTAGAACTTTCATGTTTTAAGATTTTTTGCAGCTCACATGAGAGGATGCGATATTTTGTTAAGAATAGACAACTCTACAGCTCTTTCTTATATCAACCGCATGGGTTCAATTAAATTCCCGCACTGATCGCACTGAGCCTTGGCCGGAGGATCTGGGAATGGTGAGCGACGCAGAATCTTTTTTATTTATGCCGCATACATCCCTTCAAACCAAAACGTTGAGGCAAACACTGAATCTTGGATGATCTCGGAGGAAACCGAATGGGTCTTGGAACAAACGGATTTTGACAAAATTGAGTCTCAGTTTGGCCGATTCGATATCGATTTGTTCGCTTCAGCAACTAACGCTAAGTGTCCTAGATTCGTCTCCTGGCTTCCAGATCCTCCAGCCTACACAGCTCATTGACGCATGCTCATTAGATTAGGGCAACTTTCATTTTTAAGAGCTCTTCAAAAAATTATCACAGACAAAGCAGAGGGAATCCTGATTGTCTTCTAGTGGCCGGCACATGGTTCCCCTTATTTAATCGCCTCGACAGTAGCCAGCCAATCTATTTCGGATCGGATGCTAATACGTTGCCATCCTCTTTCAGAGAGATCCATCCGGTATGGAGCAGAATTTCCCTGATGGCAGCGAAATTATCTGCCAAGCCTTCTTATTGAAGGGTACACCGGCTTCGGCGTTAGACACGACTTCTGTGTCCCTATTGGATCGTACAATGCACAATATACCAAACTCCTCAGATTATGGTGGACCTTTTGTAAGGAGAATTAGATAGGCTGTCTTCGCCGCCTGTATCCTCAGTGCTCGAATTTTTAACCGCGGCTCTTCCAAATATGAATTTGTATTCATCTCTATACACGTATCGCGCGGCCATCCTCCTTCTCTCTGCAAACAAGGTGGAATCATACCCACTCATTAAGCGATTTTTTTAAGGGGATAACTTGTCTGAAACCCCAGCGCCCGCGCTACGATTTTACTTGAGACCCTTCTCTGGTGATTCGACACCTAGCACTCTATACCCTCACGAGGACCTATCATTCGAACTCATTTCCAAAAAACTTGCAACTCTGTTTTAAATGCCGTCAATAATTCTTAATCGTGCTGTATTTGAATTTTTAAATAATTAATCAGTTAGATAGTTATCCAATGCTCATTATTTATTATAAAATCAAATTTATACATATATAAGATCTGTTTTTTTATTCCTGCTCTCTCTGAATTGATGCACAAAGTATAATAAATTAAAGTGAAACAAACCTATTTAACTTATTGCACTGTGTGCATTATTTATATATCTTAGATTTTTTAAATTTTTCACAATTGATTAATCAAGTTGTGAATTCCTTTTACGAAATTTAAACGATCATAATAATCAATTTTTTTAATATCGTATCACTAACAGCAGCATTAATATACATGCTAATATATTGTACACAATTGTATTATGAAAAAGAATAACAATTATACTTGGTAGGGTGAATAAATTATTTTCCAAAAAATTAATTATTTATTAGTTTATTTTTCTATCACGAAACTTGTCAAAACATTTTTGCATTCATCGAATATAATCAAACGATTGATAAGAATTGAAGAAATTATCATAATGACGCATGAGCTGTGCTCTGTATATTTGTTATACTTCATACTATTTTATATATATTTCTCATAGATATTGCAATATTTGTATCTGAAATAAGCATTTAACATTAAATTTGATGATTTGATTTGATAATATTATATTTTATACGATTTGATCTGATAAGTATAAAAACTAAATATTTTTTTTAAGAATAGTTGCGATATATAGGTTCATATATTTCATACTCATTATTTACGTTCTTATAATAAGAATCAAATAGAATTTAATTTTTTTAGATGCTCACCAAAATAATATTTCCAAAAGAAATATTTTGTTCTGTAAATAAAAAGTCTTGCATAGTTTTAAAGACATTAAAGGATAATGACTTTGGGTAATTATTTAGAATACGAACTGTATCTCCGATTTTAATGAAATTAGGTTCATTCGATGCGTTTTTGTTCGAAACGAAAAAATCTGTAAGAAAAAACGGACCTGCGAATCGAGATATTAAGCGTTAAAATTGTTGACTATTTAGGTTAGAAAATCCGTCATAGTCTGACGAGATATAGCGCTATGGTGTATAATATAATTTTTATGTTTTTATAAAGCAGACAATTATATTCTAAAAAAACTGCTTTTTTACCCCTTACTGTTAATTTTCTGTAATGTACTCTTTTTTGTCATATTTACAACAATAGCGTACTTTACCTGTTTCAAATTTAGCGGAGCGTGTGGCCATAGCGCATGCGTATGTGACCAAAATGTTTATACATAGCGCTGCATCTCATTCTCATGCGAGCTCTCTTGGACGGACGTTCCCTATCCTTCCGAGATTGCGCTTACGTGTTGTGTGTTGCATCATATAGTGCTTCGCATATTCTTTTGTGATTTTATAGATAATTACGCTTTTTTCCGTCACTTCATTCTTTCCACTATATATTTTGGTGGCTTTTGTCTCTGTGCATCGGTTTATATGCGTACGGACGAAAATCCCCGTCCATCCTGGGGGCACGAGGAATCCTTCTTATCGTTCTTCAGTGCCACTCTCTGATGTAACAGCGTTTTTTGATCGCGTTCTAATGGATCCTAATACAGTGGACACTATTTCTAATAGTGTCAGGTGAAGGATCTGCGGACCAAATCGAGTATACTGTTACTGTCAGTGACGTTGTTCCCGTCCTGGATTCAGGTATGGTTTTCCGCAAGAATAAAGATAAAAAGAACAAATCTTCTCCTTACTCGCGTCCCCGTTCGCCATTACGTGCGAACACGTATGTAAATAACGACTCGGCTGCCTCGAATGCTTACAAAGGCGTAGCTTTATTCCGATCGCATTCCCTGGAATCTCTTTGCATGGAAGACAAACGCCTCGGGACGTTTGTCGACAAAGCGTCTCCTTCGGCTATTATACCTACTAATCGCTTCGCTGTATAGCCGATAAATCCTCTTCCGATCCGTCACGTCCTTCTACTCATATGGAAACTATGGAAATCGATATCCCATCCGACAAGATATCTCGGGCCCTAGCAGTTTCAAAAAATCTCTTAAGAGACATGCTGATAAAGAAACCCCCAATGCTTCCGCTAACAAAATGCAGGCCCCCTCCCCTCTAACGGCACTTCGAACAGGGCACTTTCCTGTCAAATATCAACATATCGACTCACTCCTTTACGTTGTTCATTTCTGTCGTGCTTCGGAGATCCCGGGCGAAAGAATCAATGCACTAAATGTTAGTCGCATTTTACATAAAGCTTTCAACCATGAGATCTTAGAAGTCAAGAGCCATGGGCGGCGCACCGTTGCGGCATCTTTTAAAAAAGCAAAATCAGCTAACGCGATTACCATCCTATCTTGAAAGAAAATAATCTTACAGCATTTATTCCTGCATTCCGGGTCATGAGAACGGGCCCTTAAGAACGTTCCCGCGGACATTTCCGACGAAGAGATTCTGAATAACTTTGAATCGCCATATAAAATTATTTCTGCTAAACGACTCAATCGAAAAATCAAAGAGGGGGGCGAAACTAGGAATGTACCTTCTCATACTATCCTGGTTAAATTCGCTGGTCAAAATTTACCTCGGTATCATTTTTGTATATCCGTTTCCCAGTCCTCCCCTATATTCCGCGAGTTCGACTTTGTTTTACTTGCCTTAGATACGGACACATTAGTGCGGATTGTAAGAGCGTTCCTCGCTGCCCTCGTTGCGGAAACACACGACATGAATCTTCTAAGGATTGCCCCCATGCTAATCTACCTCCGACCTGTTGTAACTGCCATCAGGAACACTTTCCCTCTTCTCCGTCCTGCCCTCTTTATATTAAGCAAAAACAGATCTACGTTATGGAGATGGCTGCAATCGAGAATATTTCTTACGCGGACGCCCGTTTTAAACTGAGCTACGCCGGGTTCTCGGATTCTTCATATCCTCTCTTAAACTCATCATCTCCCAGTGCTTTTCCTTTTCTCCCTCATCGCTCTCGCCTTCCGGCTCAGACACTCGACCCCAGAGCGGGAATCCATATGTACCCGTCCTTTTTTTATAACAATTCTTATAGCCGCTCAGCCGATTACCGGACGACGAACCCACACCCTCTCCCTCTCTCCCCCCTAGCTCCTATGCAGCAGCCATACGGTCTTCCAACCGGGCTCCTGCGACCATTCCTTTCAATAACCACCCCAAAACGGGTAGCAACGGAGATAAATCTCGGCAGCAAACCGCCACTGATCAGGTTACGCTCTCCCCACTCTTAGAACGAAATCCGAAATTTTCACAATTCATTCCTCTTCGCCCCCAATGGAAGACCTTCCCATCTTGGTTGATAAGAGTGACCCTCTCACAACTTCTGATCTCCCCCCAGACCCCCTTCACTTCCTCCTATTACCCACTCTACTCCTACCTCCCTCCCTATCCCCCTCCCTAATCCTATAAACCAGCCTTCCCTTACAGCCCACCCACCCCAACCCCCACTATAATTCATTTCCTCTCTCTATTTCTCTCTCTCAATCTCGCTTAATTGACTCGCAATCGGATGAAATCACTTTTCTCAACGCACTAGCCTCTCTCATTAACCACCTTTCTGGCATAATTCCCCCATCGTTAAGAGACACAAATTCAAGCGGGCATATACATCCTCCGTGAAGCGCTTCAGGAACTTCCAACCAATTCTAATCACAATGACCAACACAACCCCAATTAATAACACTGTCTCTAGAGGACTACGATTAACGTCGTTCATTAGAATTGTAAAGATGCTCTAAGTAATAACGGAGATATTGAGAAATTAGCGGAAGCTTATGATATCATAGTTCTCTGTGAAACGTCCAATTTCCCAATACAACCAATTTTACTCTAATGTTCTTGACATCTTCTCACATCATTCTTCATCCCTCTCACACTCTCATTCCTCAGACACTATCAACAACAATAACACTCGCAACGTTTCCTCTAAGACCCCTCTCGCCCTTTGGTGGACTCCTGAGTGCACTTAAGCAATACGTCGTCGCTCGGAATTTTGCAAGAAATATCGTTCGGCCCTAACTTTGGAAAACTACGAACTCTATAAGAGTGAGGTTCGAATGCCGTAAGATCCTTAGAAGAGCTAAACGTCATGCCTGGCGCGAGTTTTGTAAATCGCTGGACACCGACTGCGGATGTCTCAGCATATACTCAAACGGTTTCGCAACCGTAAACTATCAAGTACTAAAAATGATAATAGATTCTGTGATAATCCGGCCACCATCCTTGAAATCATTGACAAAATTTGTCCTCCTTCTTGCTCGCCCCCTCCTTGCACTTTCTCGGCTGACTCTTCGAGGCTAAGTCCATATTCATGGTTGGATTCTCCTTTCGAATTTAGTGAACTTCGAACTGTTCTTGCCTCAGTCAAATCCTCCTCTAGCCCTGGACTAGCTCGCATAGATTACAAAATCTTGAAGGCACTTCCGTCTGAGCTTCTTGAATGTCTCCTGTATATTTTTAATAACCTCTTCCATTATTCTCTCTTCCCTTTTCAATGGTTACACTCGCTTATCCACTTTATCAATAAACCTCATGGAAGAGGTGTGCGTCTCCCTCACCTCTTGCTTTCTTAAAACTTTTGAGAAATTAATTCTTAACCGTCTTTATTGGCTAATAGAATCTTCTCTCCATCCTATTCTTTCCAACTCTCAATTCGGCTTTAGAAAATTTCGGTCGTGTCAGGACAATCTCACTATATTAACAGCCGCAATACACGAAGGCTTCGCCTTAAGTTCATCTACGATTGCAGTTTTCATTGATATCAAATCTGCATTTGACAACGTTTTGCCTCACATTCTAATGGATGATCTACTGGCACTTCAACTTCCTCCTAAAATTATTAAATTTATTGAAAACCTTATTTCATGTAGACATGTTCAATTTGTCATCCACGGGTCTCACAATACCGAAAATCTCTCTCAAAGGTACCCCTCAAGGGTTGGTTCTCAGGCCCACTCTTTTTAATTTCTACCTTCGCAAATTGGAAGAGCAGATTCGTCCTCTGATCAGGATTCTCCAATTCGCTGACGATCTTGTGATCTATTCAACATCTCCGGACACACGCTCTGTTCTCCAATCAGTCGAGAACTCGCTGAATCGTATTACCGAACACTTACAAGGCCGCTTGACATCTCACTATCTAAAATGCAAATAATGGTTTTCTCTGAACGCCACTCCTCCCTCCCCCGAGTGGCAAATGTGTCGCACACACGCTCTCTCTCGTCCCAATCCAATCGCTTTCTCGGTATTATTCTGGACTCCGGCCTCACGGGCCGCCCCCACCTCGAGAGTATAGCAATCAAAGCAAAAAAAAAATTCTCCAAGTTCTGTCCGCAATTAGGAGGAGGCGCTCACCCTCATCTTCTCCTTACGGTCTATCGTTCCACGCTTAAAGCCTCCATTGAATATGGTAGTCTTGTATTTGGTTTATCGTGATCTCGTACATTCCGGAAATTAGAAGTTATTCAGAATCACGCAGTTCGCACTTGTCTGGGTTATCGTATTTTCACCCCAATTAACGCTCTCTTTGCCAAAGAACTCCCTCTCCATCTCTCCGCTACCAATTTCTTGCCGCAAAATATTTTACCAAAATTCTTTCGATTACTGATCACCCAACAGCAGTATTCTTATTCAGACTAACAGATGCCTCTAACGATGCCAGTCTCTTTTCCTATTTGTCAGCTCACTTCCTTGCCTCCCTTCTTTTCAAGGAAGTGGCTAATTCTTGCATGCGTATCGACCAATCCTACACTCTTCTCGCATACAGGCACACTTTCTCCTTCACTCATCTCACACCTACCCTTGTACTTCTCCTTCCTCCCTACTGGCTGTCAAAAAGAAACCTCCCGACTCGAACGCTGCTCGCGTGTTTGACGAACTCTCAGATCTCAACAGCTCTCTCTGATTACTGAAAGTTCTACTGTATTCTATACCGATGGCTCTAAAATTGATAATGACCATTACGTCGGATCGCAGTATACTCACCGCAACTTCAAGCCCCCCCCCCCTCCTACACAAGCTCCCGGACACATCGGTCTTCTCTGCGGAGGCCTGGGCAATCTATAACGCTATTCTTTCTGCCATTGGTCTCAGTCTAAAATCCGCATACATTATCACTGACTCCCAGAGTGTTCTCAACGCTCTTTGTAGCTTCAATAATAATAATAACTACATAATTCCTCGTATCAAATCTATTCTCGTCGAGGCGACCGAGATCAATATGAATATCAAGTTCGTTTGGGTCCCCTCTTATACGGACGTCGCGGGTAACGAGAAGGCGGATGCTTACACGAGACTAGCTACCTTGAGAGGCTCATGGTACCATTTTAGAGTCCCCTATTCTGACTACTTTTTTTCGCTGAAGGAAAAGTTTGACGATAAAATCGAGCGCGTACTTACTGAATACTAAGGGAGCTCGTTACTTTCAGCATATCTATAAAAAAACAAAAAACCATGGTACTATCGACTCCCGCTCCGTAGGAAGAGTATTGTCACGGTTACGCGTCTTAGAGTTAATCATTATAACCTAAAGCATAGTCTTTTTAGGAAAAACTTCATTGAGGACCTATCATGCGATTGACACTCTGTCCAGGATGCGGACTATGTTTTATTTCGATGCCCGGTTTACGCTGGCCACGCCAAATATGTACGCTCTGCTTTGTCGAACATTATTAATTTTAATTTGAATGATCTCGTTGTTCAAGGCCTGCAGAATCCTTCGCCTAAACTCTGCCGCCTCTTATACAGCTTCAGCAAAGCATCCAACTTGCAATTTTAACTTTCGTTTACGGCGCGTGCTGCCGCACAACTGACACGCAAGCGCAGGGATACTCCCGGTATTCCCCCTTCCATCCTCAGCAGCCTTGAGCCGCTTTTCCAAACAGCTACACTCTCTCGAAGTCATCGCTATGGCCCGACTTTCTGGAGGCGTTACATTTGCCTCCTTCGTTCACGCGTCAGTTTCCACTCTCATTAGTATCTATGCTCCACTTCACATCCAGTTCACACGTCTGCTTTTTGCTCTGGCCATATTGACCTTCATATCCAATAGGAGGCAGGAGTCATAAATAAAAAAGAAGAACAAGAAGAAGAAGCGCTGTATCTCGTCAGTATGATGAATTTTCTAACCTAAATAGTCATCAACTTTAATGCTTAATATCTCGGTTTGCAGTGCTGATCTAATGTTTTTTCTTACAGATTCTTTTGAGCAAAAACGCGAATGAATCTAATTTCATCAAAATCGGAGGTGCAGTCCATATTCTAAATAATTACCTGACTTTGTTTCATTTTAATGTCTCATCGATAGTATTTACGTGAAGTGTAAATAGAAATCCGTATCTTCTATTGCATATTTTTGTAATTATTAATATTTTTCTTAATATAGCATTATCAAACTCCCTTTCATGAAAAGCTTTTAACTTACAAGTTATAGAAGGTAGGGTACTGCTAATTACCAAGGATAACATTACCAAGAGTATTAAGAGCGTATCCACATAAACTTGCATAGCCGCATAAGCGGTATGCATAAAGAAAATTATTCAATCGCATTTCTGCTATAAAAACGCACGTAAAATGTGATTGGATAATTTTCTTTATGCATATGTTGTATTTCTAAGGTCCGATTCTACAAATATAAGATTAACTTTAATTACGGTTTATTTTTTTCTCAATTCTAAAATTGGGAAATTTTCCAAAATAAATTTTACATTTGTGGAACCGACCCTAATACACGTCCCTAAGATGGTAATGTAGGAAACGGAATAAAAATATCGATAATTAATCGATCGAATTTCCTGCATGATCATATTAACTCAGAGGGCGTAAGCATCTTATACATTGGAAATAAAAACCTGTAATATCGACCTTGATTAACTTCAGCCTTCGCTCCAGCATCCCCTTAAAAAGGTAATACTTCTAAAATCCTATTTTTAAGCTTATTCATTTTTATACTATTTATTTTTAAACAAATTTAACTTTCATTTTATTTATATTTACCTCTAGTGTTATTCTTCTTTAATTTATTCATTATATAATAAAATCATTGGCTCGTGTGCAATCTGAAAACCTTGATATGAGCGTAAGAAGTTATAGGATTTTGTCTTAAATCTGTCCATAGTGTCATTCCAAGACTGAATCCCATCTTATTACAACATATCAGTTAACAATTATAATTTGCCATCGGAAAAAGTTATTGAATCCCTTCTCAAAAGCTTATATATATGAATTGTCCATGATAACGTGATGATGTATTGCTATGTAAAGTAATAATTTAAATTAATGAGAATTTAAACAAATTAAAATGTTGCAAGATTTCGATTAATATCTGTATTACTACCAACAAAGATAATAATTACAGCGCATATGTACAGCAAGCAGTATTAAGATCAAAACTCAAAAGATATAAATTGTGTCATGTTCTTTCGTGCTTCTTGACGACTTATTTGAAACTGATAAAGATACAAGTAACGAAAAAATCGACAATTGTGAATGGTGAGGAAATTCAAAGGAGAGGAAAAAGATGACAGGAAACATTCAGAAAGGCGAAAGTGCTTGTATAACGAGAGAGTATATTTCTGGTAAAGATTCTGTGTCACTTTGTAAATTAAGTCCATTCTTTTGTCTTTTTATAAAAATTATCTCGGAAGTCAGTTTTTTGTAAAATGGTTTCCTATCTAAAATTCTTGTTCCAATCAAAATTATGATTAAGTGAAGTCCGGTGATTAGATATGACACTTGGTGAGCCTGATTTTTTATTAATATCCGACGAGTGCTCAGCGATTCTTGTTTTTAATTGCCTTTTTATCTGGCCATGTATGATGCATCATAATCATGACATGAGATCCTATAGACAACATCATGATGTGCTGCTGTCTCAAGAGTATCCTTTCCAGTTGTATTTTTTTCAGAGTGTTCGGAATTGTGCAAGCTTTAAATTAACACTTCTGGCTATGGTGGAAAAAGATTCGGAGATGATCCTAACAAAAAGTACAGTTAAGTGCTTATTATAATCTCTCACTTGATTTTTAGTGGTCTTTCTATTATTAGAATGGAACTTAATTTGCATTTGAATTGAAGAGGATATAAAAGGAAGAGGATATCTGTTTCTTAACAAAACTTGTATCATATCAATAATATTCTTAAAATAGAATTTCGAGTGGAATAAAAAGAAAATTTTGTCAAATAAACTAAAAATTATACCTCTTTTATGACAAACAGGATGTTGTGAATGGAAATTAAGATATCTTTCATGTAAATGTAGGTTTTTTTATAGATATCAAATATAATTCTATGCTCGTCAACAATAAGACTCACAAAAGGCTTCTAAAAAATTCAGGCTATTGTCATTGCCGATTTCAAGCGTGAATTAAAGGCGTTGGAAAATTAAAAACTTCTAATATTCTATTTAAACTGTCTGGAGGAGCAGCGAGTAATATATCGTCTACATATCTAAAGTAAAGATTTTATATACTATTCGATTGATCATTGTTTGCTTATGTGTGCAGTTTTAGTTTTTTTTTGCATAGTTATTAAGTTAATTAGAAATGAAAATAAACACCTTATAATATGTTTTTTGGTTTATGACTAAGATAACAAATGTTTTTTAAAAAGCTGCAAGGAACATCATCCCAAAGTTCCTACAACTCAAGGATCACTTAGGAACTCACAAATCCAAAAACATCCTTCATAAAACCAGCCTCATCCTCATTAAAGAACACATCCACTTCACTAAGTTACAAATAGCCAGATTTCCCTTTTAAACTCCACCTGTTCCTATCCGCCACGTTGCGACATGATTGCTGGTAAACCCTAGATCATATATACGAACATGAAGACCCACATACAATTCTCTGAAAGACAAACAGAAATACATAAACCTTGTCCATCACAAAAATCCACAACCCTCTCTACTTAATATCAAGAACCTATCCAACAAAGTCTCAAAACATTACATCTATGCTTGCCAAAGGCTCTAATTTCACAGTGATACCTAGAAAGATTCCAAAGGAAGAGATTATCAGCCAAATAGAGTCATCTACTCCCATCAGATCAAGCAGATAATATCCGCAGACAGGTAACCAATATCCTTTCTAAAGCCAAACCCCCTTCACCACACATCACTAGACAAGAACGATTGACCCTCCAAGATCTAAACAGGGACACAGACATCATCGTGCTTCTAGCATAAAGGCAACATGAGTAGTCATGAACACATCAGACTATAAAAAAAAGATGAAGAACCTTCTCTCGGACAAAGCATACAAAAAGCTTCAACAACAAGATTGACAAAGATTCAACAAATACAATCGCACAGAACACCAAAATCCTAATGGAAAAAAACAACATTCCCAATAAAACGAAATCAACGTTAAAACCTACAAATCCTTTCCCATCAAGACTATATGGACTACTAAAAGTGTACAAACCAAACATCTCCCTCAGATCGATTGTCAACGCTATACACACCCCGACATACAACTTATCCCGCTTCCTAGCACAAACACTACAACCCCTCACTGGAAAATCCGAATCACACATAACCAACTCAACGGACTTCATACAAAAGATCCGACTACGTCCCACAGACCTACTTGTAAGTTTCGACGTAGAATCCCTTTTCCACAAATCCCAATAAAAGATACATTAAACATAATAAAGGCCTCACATGAATTCCCCTCCGATTTCATCCCACTAATAGAATACTGCTTAACAACCATTTACTTCTGTTATAACAATTAATTTTATGAACAAACTTCAGCGGCAATGGGCTCTCCTATTTCTTCTGTAATCGCCAACATCTTAATGAAGCATTTTGAGAAAGAGGCCCTCAGAAAAACACCCCAAAAACCAGAAGTTTGGTTCCGTTATGTAGACGACACATTCGTGATATGGAGACACAGCAGAGCCGAACTCCGTAAATTATTTATTTTTCTCAATAATCAATATCCAAATATCCACTTCACTATAGACATAGAAGAAAACTCTCCTTCTTAAATGTTCTTGTCTCTAAGAAAGCTAATGGTACCTTAAGCCATCAAGTGTCACAGAAAACTAACACACACAGATAGATATCTACCGAGTCGCACCACCATCCAGCACAAAAACAGTCTACATTCAACTCACTTGTACATAGAGCTTTCACCATCTCTAACAAAGAACATTTATAAACAGAATTCAACCACCTAAAATTAGCCTTATAGAAAAAACGGACATGACAAAGAAGATATAATAATCAATAAATATGCAAACAAGACAATGGTCTTTGACACATAACCAAACGAAAGGATCCTATCCATTCTCCCATATATCAAAGAAACAACAAATCGGATTGACAGAACATTAAACAAACACAATATCCGAATTATCTTTAAACCCAAAAAGATAAGATAAATTTAGAAAATCTTAAGAAATTCTAAAGATCAAAGACCTACACCCAGTTCTGTAGGAGTATACAAAATACCTTGTTCCTGCGGGCAAGTATATATTAGAAAAACCGGGAGAATGGTCAACCTATGGGTAAAAGAATACTAATGTGATGTCAGGCTAAAATACGTCATGCAGTCAGCATTATCGGAACACAATATCGAAAAAGGACATCAAATACTGTTTGACAAAACGGCCACAATAGCCAACATTACATCATATTTTCCAAGAAAGAGAAGCCATAGAGATACAAAAATACTCTAATAATCTAAATAGAGATAATGGCTACAACATAAATAAAATATGGAAAATCATCTTTCCGTTATTGAAGACCGACCAAATTCTCCCACCTCCCCCACTCACAATTCTCTTCTTTCCCCCACCACTCCAACAAGTAGCATAATATAAAAGGAACGGCTCGGAGGAATAGCTCAGTATCAGGCTGCTCCTCGCCCTGATGAAGTGGACTGCAAGATTCACGAAACGCATTCTAAGAATGGATCTGGACACGGAGAAAACCCGCGAAACGTATAATCTTTATATAGAAAGCACCCATGGAAGCCTCAAGAATATTAACAAATATTTTTGTTAAAAACAATTCAGCAAATTTTCATTTACAATTTATTTAAAATGAGTATGAAAGAAAAATAAAAATAGATGCAAATGAGCAGACGAATAATTAAATTGCATATAAAATACATTTATAACTCATTTGTCTGGTTTCACACATCTTTTATTTTCTTTGTTTTTGTTTGAATAATTATATTTTTTAAATATATTTTCTAATATAATTTATAATATTGAAATAAATCATAAATAATAATAAGTAATCAGTTGCATTGATAAAATTAAAAACATTTTAAACATTTTTTAAAACTTTTAATAACAATTTTATAATAATTTTTCTATGGAAATGCATAACAAATTTTGCTGCATGAAACATTTTGTTTGTAAATTTAATTTTTAAGTTCATATATTACATTGTACTGCACAAAAACTGATTACGTTAATTATAAAGAAATTTCAGTATTAAGAAAATGTGATTAATAGTGTTTGTAAGACTTACAAAGTCAAATAATAGGAACTAATACGGTTCCGTTATCACATGTTTCTTTTTATTCCGGAATCATCGTTATTTTAAATGTATGTATTCTCGGGGATGTTAAGTAAACAGCTCATAAACACCGAGTCGTCCCTGTTCAATCACGCCAGCGGCTGACATTTCGTTCAAAACATATATCTCGCTCTTGTTCTAATCACGCTATCTATCTCGGATGGCACGCGAGCCTTCTTGCGCGACACTCGAAAAGTTGACTATCGCGCACACGTTTCGCGTGCGAAAGTTCAGTTCGCTTCCCGATCTCGATCAATAGGGATCATTGACTGAGATTCGTGCTTAATGAATCTTATCCCGAATATTAAGTGTGAACCAAACCGAAGTGTCGTCGTGTATCAACGCTGTATTGTGTCCCATAACGTTACCGATGTATGCGTACGGCGAGGGCATTCAGTGCGCGAGAATTATATGAGCATCCGGCGAGATTTGCCGGTCTCATTGCTGCCCGTAATGCGAATTCTTTCTAACGGCTGCGAGAAAATATTTAAAGTCGTACCAAGTGCGAGTTGCATGTGCACGCGTCTAAACGAATCAGTCCTCCGAATATACTTACCGCCCACTTCGAACAATCTTAATTTGATTCAAGAATAAAGCTTAAATTATTATATCATAACGAGAGTTATTATTTCATGCCGCCTTGGCGAGCGAGCCTTTCATATAAGGTGACACCAGCGTCATACACAAACACTTTTTTAATTTTATTTATAATATATATCGACATGATTAATGTTGTTTTAAGTTTAGATTTGTGCGTTTAAGTGAAATTTTACAAAGTTATAACATTACTAACATTTAAATATATATAATATAAATAGGGTAACATTAGAGTGATTAAAAAATTATTGTGATGATGAGCTGCCAAATAATAGTGCATAGTTCTAAACATGTACTGTTTAAATGTATCGCTCAAAATCTCTCCCTGCTCGAAGGGAGTTGGTAGCAGTGGGCGGTATCTGCACGGAACTGAGCTTCCGTTCCGCTTCTCTCTGTCTGCATGCATGCGTTAGTTCTCCTTCGTGTTTTTTGTTGTGCTTTGTTAGCTTGCTTTTATATTGTGCTTAACGAATGTAAAACGTTTCAATCTGAAAGGCTTTCTTTCTTTTCATGAGAGATTGTACAGCGTCGAATGATACAACCTTTACGTGGCCACAATAAAGTAACTTCATGCGTATTCGAGATCCGTGCTTCACGAGCACATTTTCGATGCAAACATACTCAAGGCCCTCGTGGCACCTCGGATAGTACATAGCAATAATAATCCTCCTTTCAAGCAAATCATCGAAGATACTGATCACTCATTGTACACATAAGTATAGTAATCCTCCATTCAAGCAAATCATCGAGGATACTAATCGCTCATTACATACATATTCGGTATAGTGATCCTCCCTCCAAGTACATTCTACTCGCTAATTACATTGCTACATATATTAGTCTTTACATTATATGATAAGGTTATACATCTCGGTTATATCTTTCATAATCGACTACCCAGTATTATCCATATGAATAGAATATGAATTATATAACGTATTCCTTTTAGAAACTTGTATCCTTCCTTGCGTTCATATTATTATTATTATAAGTTTATTTCATTTATTTCACAGATCAATAAAGATTAAACATGTACTTAGTTTTGTATGAATAAAATATATACAAAAAAAAATAAAGTTCTATGAGTTTTCAGTTTATTTTTTCATTTCTTATTTACTACAGTTTTTGTATTATATATGATAGAAAAAATTACATTATTGTTTGAAACGTGTACATATTATTTTACGTTTTATAAAAATTTTATTTTTTATTTATATAAGTACATTATATAGTAATACACTAAATAATAAGTACTTACAGGATAACTGAATATCGAGAGCATTTTGTATTTATTCTCTTTTCTGTATACCTTTAGCATGTAATTCCCGATTAATATTATCGTCATCTCTATTTTTTACATTTTATATGTCATTATTTTCAATAAATATCGGAATATCATCGATCATGTCATTCCTCGATATACACATATTATGCAATACGCAACACACCATTACATAATTAGGAATAAGATCAGTTTGCCTTACAGGAAGTTTATCTAATAATATTCTAAATCGTCAACAGTGCAATTGAACATTCTACTCTCATTCGAGTCGAAGATAAGAAATAGTTAAAATTTCGTTGCCTTTTCGTTAATCATCCATGATCTTTAAATGGTACTAACAAATGCTATTGAATTTTGTAAGTTGCATCTCCTATTACATGACTGTTATTGGGAAATTTCATTGAAAATATGTTGTATATCAGCGAGTCGAAATACTCTTTGATGCACAGATCCGACGAAACAATGAATTAATTGTAAGTTGTGCTTACAAATCACCTGCAATTTTAATAGATTGCATGTGTTGTTACCATTTTTTATTAATTATATGGATAAGAAATAAAATAAAATAGTAGTGTACTTGTAACTGAATAGAATGAGAGCCCTTTCGATTAATGTATGCTTCAGAGTTTTCTTTTGGAGTATCTATAACAATGTGTGTTCCATCTATTACTCTAATAACATTTGGAAAACCTTTGTCCCGTTTAAGTGCTGCAATACATTCAATTGCCTTCTGTTGACCATGTTATGAATTGCTCTCAAAGGCTAATAAGAGTATTTATAACACATCTTACTATGCGCAAACCAGTAACTTCCCCAGCATTAAAACGGTCGGATATAGATCTATAATAATACAATAAAATAAATATTTATAATACATAATATTTTATTTTGTGCCAATTTTATTTACCGATATGAATCTGGTGTCCAAAGAGTTATTAGAAGTTGTTTTTCCAAATTGACGGGAAGGCGACCAGGTGTTATCTGTAGATCAGGATTTGATTTCTTCTCTAACTTTGTCCTACTATAGTCAACAACAATCAAAAGACATTCCTCGAGACATTCTATTAAAAACAAATAAGTAATTTGTAATTAACTAAATAAATATAATAATATAAAAACTAAATATTTAAAAGCATTAAACATTTATTTTTTATAAAGTAGTATATAGCGATATGGTACATACATTACTACAAATAGTATACATACATTACTACAAATAATGAATATTACATATATTTTATTAAGTATATTTTCAATATGTACATAATAAATAACTTTTTCTTATAATACATAATAAATATAACTTTTTCTTACTGATTTAAAATGATTTAAAATCTATATTTGATAATACAGAAATTACATTTTGAACGTAATTCTGTACACGAGGTTTTAGTAGCAATGGTCCACGTTTGCCATCAATCTGATTTAAAACTTGTAATAATATGTCATCATCAGAACTGTCACTGCTGAATCGTTTTCCAGTATAATTTCAATAATATTCAATAAAACAGTCCATATCGTTTATACATCAGAATTGGTATTCGGTTATATTTCGATCTCTTTTGAAAATATTAAGATTACGTACAGGGTACAAATAACTTTCTTTTACTACTTTTCCGTTCCAAAATTCAGTATTAGGCAGTAAAATCTTACATTTAAAAACAGCAAAAGTCAATTAATTTAATAACAGCAGCGCCAGTACTTCCAACTAATTTCGGAACATATCCCTAGTGATTACGAATCCATAAGTAAGAATCAATCGCTCAGTGAGCAGACTACATTTCTAAATTCATTAAAGAAAAAGTGTTGCAATTTTTTAGTCGGTGAATACAATTTCAGTTTTACACTTCAAGTTAGGTTCCAAAATTTACTAATACTGAAAATATATAGTTTACGTTACCTGCACTATAGATTTTCAATATTGGTAGTAAATTTTTAAATATAGCCTCAGTTTTACACTTCACATTTGAAAATGTGCGCGCGTTTCGATGCGTTCCAGTTTTGTCTCACTCACACTCTGTTGGCCATACTTTTATTACAGGTATTCTAGACTAGAGTCTCTAGAACTACTTAGAGTCTGGCCATCCCTCCAACCTCTTTTATGATTGATGTGCCCACACAATGGCAGTACCAATCGAGAACGCACATACATTCACATCACCAATTGAGAGCAAACACACATTTAGGATACCCATGCCATTTTTAGGGCATGGTCAGACTCTGGTAGTTCTAGGGACTCTACTCTAGACCAAATGAGTGCGTCCTTTTCTACATGAGGACTACTCCCACTCCTCGAATGCTCAGTCTAGAGCATTACTATGGACGGTATTCATAATTCATTCTTATTTCAAAACTGTCTTAAGTAATGTCTTAAGACGCTAATACGACCTTCTGATTGTGTTCGGTCAAACTCGATTATCGACGAAGATCAGTGATAACGAATAAATCGCGTTGTAATTGCAGCCGCGCTTCTCTTTTATCTTTAACTAGCTTTTGTTTTCTTCGCTTTTTGGCTTTTTTTTAATCGACATGGAGTACGATAGACGCTCTGCATAAATAATTTTCCGAAAAGTAAGGACGAATTATAAGACAAGTTTAATGGAACATCAGCAACTGTTGCTCCCGTCATCCTGATAACTTGAAGTCAAGCTGCTTATAATACAGGTGAGAGAGGAAAGGGTCTCCAAATGTTTTCGCTCATAACATCAATCTCAATGGCGTTGCATGTAATGGCCTCCTTCCTTTCGTTGTTGTCCGACAGGTACTTCAAGATGGATTGCTCCCTCAATGAGTGTCCGAATTGGCTCGGATAGGCTTATCTGACGATCTGCCCTGGATAGCCACACACTCTGTCGTGTCATTCTTTACCTGACGAACGGTCTCAGGCGGTATCTAGTAAGCATTATTTAATTACGATGAACGGCTCAGGTGGTACTTCATGATCACTTTATAAACACGAGGCCTGATGATCGGCTCAGACTAGACCTGCAAACCATCTACAATCATGACATCGTTTTAGAATATTATACTTTCTTTATCTTAAAAATTATTTTATAATTAATTAACTTCTCTGAAAAAGAGTTTCTGTAGTCATAGGTCTTCGTTAATAATGGATACCTTATAATACACATTAAAATAAAATATATTCATTTTCTTATTACTAATCTCTAAATTTTCGATTCACAAAGCATTTCGACCAGCTTAGGTTCCCTACCCTTCCTTATCCGAAGATTGATTCGTGACTTCTTAAGACTATACTTAAGATGGTCTTAAATATAAGATCCGACTATGAATACTGGCCTAAATCGATGATATGTTCACATGTACATACACGTGCACTTATATGTGTACTTATACAATTGCATAAGGCGGTTTACGTATCTGCTTTTCAATTTTTTTACGCTCGGACATTATCTAATCAATTCCGCCATTTTTCATTCAACCAATCAAAAATAGGACAAGATTAATCAGATTCTTACTGCCAGAGATTGCCATTGGACTATGATGGAAGGGATTGACATGGCGTGCTCAGTTTGCTCAGCAGAGCAAATCACGTCCCTTTCATGAGTCGAAGTATCGTTCGTAGATCCAGGCCTGCCAACTGCAAAGACATAAATAATGTTACTACGAGGGCAAGTCAATAAGTTTTTAGAAAAACATAGTAAAACACTTTTTTTTATCGATTCATTTTTATTTCTCAACATAGTCTCTTTTCAGCTCGATACACTTGATCCAACGATTCTCCATTCTTTTTCAAGCCGTCCAAATAATATGATTTGTCCAACCCTTCAAAATAAGCCTCTGTTTCGGCGATGAGCTGCTCTCTAGTGGTGGAATCTCTTTCCTCCAAACCATTTCTTCAGGTTTGGAAACAGGAAATAGTCGCAAGGGGCTAAATCTGGCGAATATGTTGGATGGGAAAGCAATTCGTAGTGGAATTCGTTGAATTTGGCCATCGATGCCGGGTATGTGTGAACTGCCCGTGTCTTGATGGAAGAGCACTTTCTTCTTCGCCAAATGGGGACGTTTTTTCTTTAAAATGTTGTTCAAATGGTCCAATAAGGCTGCGTAGTAATCGCCACTGATTGTTTGCTTCGACGAAGATAATCAAAATGAATTATACCGCGTGCATCCCAAAAAACTGTGGCCATCACCTTTCCGGCTGACTTCACGGTCTTCGCCTTCTTCGGTTCACTCGGTGAAGTCCTGACTCGATGATTGTTTTGACTGTTCTTTCGTCTCAGGTGTGAAGTAATGGATCCATGTTTCGTCCACAGTAATAAATCGACGCAGAAATTCATCTGGATTACGTTGAAACATCTCCAAACATTGTTTTGAAATCGTCACACAATCGCGCTTATGGTCCACAGTGAGCAAACGCGGCACCCATCTTGCCGACAGCTTTTTCATACTCAATTCGTGCAAAATTCAAATCACTGTGCCATGTGATATGCCTGTGGCCTCAACAAGCTCGCGCACTTTCACTCGATCAGTCAAAACAATAGCGTGGACTTTATCGGTGATTTGTGGCGTAGCAGTCCTCAGCGTGGACTCGATTGGTGCCGAACGAGGTGCATCACATGTGGATGTACGACCACGTTTAAATTCATTCATTCAATTGTATACAGTTGCAAACGCTAATGCAGATGTGCTATGAACATTATCCAACTCGGCTTTGATTTCTTTCGGCGTTAAACCTTTCATATGTAAATGTTTGATCACGAAACTCGTTTTTTTTTTCATTTTGCAAAAAATACAAAGATTGTTCGCTTTAATCGTCTACAGAAATGAAATCGCGCGATGAATTCCGTTCAAAATTTGACAGTAATCAGCTGAAAGATGCTACTTGTCAAAAAGTAATGTGACATGACACTATGAGTGCCCTCTGACAGATTTTCTAAGAACTTATTGACTTGCCCTCGTACAATTGATCTCTGTGCATCTTCATCAGATCCCACTACGTGTTTTTTTCTCACTTTGTTTCGAAGCGTGGAGCAACATCACTGTCAAGCAAGTGTCAAACATTGATTTTAAGAGTTTATTAGAATACGTATTATTCGAAATGGATTCTATTGGAATTATTCAATTATTCCTTAGATTTCTATTGTGTTTTCTAAAAAAAGTGGAATAATTCCGTAAATGCCCTGAGAATTCCGTCGAACTATATGTTGGTAATAAGTATTTTTGGTACAAATAGTACTTATTTATTTATTTATATTTATGTATTAATTTGTTCATTTATCCGGGAAAAAAATATTTTATATATAATTGTATATATATTGACATCACAATATAATTATATATAAAATATGTCCATATATATACAATATAGAAAATTATACGAATCTTACAATATTTTATAATTCACATATAAAAAATTCTGAATTTTTAGAATTTCTGTATCATTTTATAACTGTTTAGAAAATATTTCTAATTTTTTTATACTAATCTTACAATATTTCAAAATTCATATGTTACGTCCAGAGGACTTCACGATTCTTTTCTTTCGTGGAAAAAATTACAACGAACTGTTTTTTTTTTTGCGTAATTAGCAAATAAGTAATTTTTTATTTAATATAGCAAACCAAATACTGATAAAATAATTAAAATTCAATTTTTGTAGTGACAAATTTAACCAATAGAGCTCAGAGTTAGTCAAGTCACAGGGGCATAAGGTCAATCGGTGCTCAATAAATCGTTTACATTAAAGCTTTGTTTACTAGTATTTGACGTTGCTCTCGCGCTTCCGGAGTTAAATAAGACTAATTAAAAAGATCCACCAATCCTCCAAGTGTCCAATTCCTAGAAGATGCTAGGTCAATGACCTATTGCCAAAAACAAAGAAGGGCATATCGTTCTCGCGAGTATAAATACGAGATCTCTTTGAGGAATACAGTCCGTCAGTCAGTCAATCAGTCAGTCAGTCAGTCAGTAATACATCAGTTTCTCTGTACCAGTAATTCCGAAACCGTAGTCTCAGTTAATGCATGAAGTTCTCCCGATCGATCGTCTAAAACATCGTTCCTGAACCGGTCTCCCTTAATATTCAAGACTTCTTCGAAGGTCCGCACTACCAGACCCGATCGCTTGAGGGATTCATTACCGTTGTCCTCCCGTTCAACTGCAGAGAGTAATTAATTTCTCAATACTTCGAAAACATTTTTTATTAGTACGAATCATCGCAGAAATTTTCGTTTTTCCATTTCCATCCATTTCCTGGCTCTCTCATAAAACTATTCTTTTCCATTTCATATTTGTTCAAAGCGATTAATTATATTACTGGAACGTTTCGAGCAGGTTATATTCATTTCTTCTGATTACATGAAGCGCTAAAACGCTTTTCGTAATTCTCTTTATCGCGATTACTCGAAGCGGTAAGGCGCTTTGAGTAGTTATTTCTCTTTATCACTTCGCCTTTACTTAGAACGCTTCAAGTAATTCATTCTTATTTTTCCTATTATGAAGCGGTAAAACGTTTCTCGTGATTATTTGAAGCGGTAAAGCGCTCCGAACAATTACATTTCTTTATTCTTCCTATTACATGAAGCGGTAAAACTCTTTTTTGACTACTCGCAACGGTAAAGTGCTTTGAGCAATTACACTTCCTCATTTTTCCAATTACATGAAGCAGTAAAATGCTTCTTGTGACTACTCGCAGCGGTAAAGCGCTTTGAGTGATTACATTTCCTTATTGTTCTTGATACTTGAAGCAGTAAAGCGTTTCAAATGATTCATACTCATTCTTTCTGATTCCATGAACCGATAAAACGTGTTTAGTAACTTCTCATTCTTTCTTCCTCTCTCGTAATTACTTGAAGCGATAACCCGCTTCGAGTGGTTATCTCTCTTTACTATTTCATTTATTTGCAGCAGTGAAACGCTTCATATTCATTCTTTCCGATTACATGAAGCAGTAAAACGCTCTTGTAAATTCTTCTCTCTCTCTCTCTTTCCCTCTCTCTCTCTCTCCCTCTCTCTCTCTCTCTCTCTCTCTCTCTCTCTCTCTATAAAATCTGACAGTGAGTTCCTACACTATGCTTATGTGAACAAGATGTGATCTATGACGGGAATTCATATTACATCAGTTGATTTTTTTTGTACTTTTTAATTTATGACTGTTTGACCTTATCTTGACATCTGTTTGTTTTGATATGTACAATGCTCAATCTTATATATTTTACA
Organism: Acromyrmex charruanus; assembly: GCA_017607545.1. Taxonomy (NCBI): domain Eukaryota; kingdom Metazoa; phylum Arthropoda; class Insecta; order Hymenoptera; family Formicidae; genus Acromyrmex; species Acromyrmex charruanus. Next base: position 309,544 of record JAANIC010000778.1, on the reverse strand, counting down.
CTAATTTTTTTCATTTGAACATTGATATTTGCTCGATACAGTCCTCTCAACAATCTATCTTTATTCATGCGTTTCTATAAGAGGTTTTTGATCATGGTTCGCAGCGGGTGAGTTCTTTGATCATTCTATGCTTGATCTGTCGTTGTCTTAATAACAATTATTGGTTCTTTAGTGATCATTTAGCTATTCAACTAAGTGACAATGATACTTCGCAAGTTTGAATTTGAGGAGGCTCCCTTAGCTGCGGACTTGGATCTTATCGTGAATAATTTGTAAGAGTTATGTGGACATCGCTGAGGATGGCTCGAACTGAGCCGAAACGTCCGATTTCATCATATTTGTTGTAAGGTCTTTGAAATACATTGTTAACGTACTACGCTTTAATTACTGCGTCTTAATTTTTGCTCTCAATTGCTTGTCTGTTAATATATGTTTATTGTTTAATCTCGAAAGTTTAATCTTATTACGAAACTTATTTATTTGAAATTATCCTGTTTTAGCGTTGATGTTGATAGTTCGTCGGGACGCACCTATGGTTTCTTGCGCATAGAATTGTCGTAACAAATCCATTTTTCATCGCCAGTCACAATTCGATGCAAAAACGACTTCCGTTTTTGTCTTTGAAGCAGCAATTCATAAATGGCTAAACGGTTCACAATGTCTCTTTCTCTCAATTCATGTAAGGTTTAGTTTCCTAATTTCTAGATCATTCCCATTGTTTTTAAACGTTTGCTAACGGTTGATTCATCGACATTTAATGTTTCTGACAACTCTTTGAGCGTCTGACATGAGTCTTTTTGAAGTAATGCCTCAAATTTTCCATTTTCAAACTTTTTTGACTGACCAGGGCGCTCTTTGTCATTCTCATCAAAATTGTTTGTTTTTGAATTTTCTAAACTAATTTTTTCAAGTTGTTTCAGATAGAGCATGCGCCTCTCCACTAGCAAACAATGACTTTTAACAGTAGATTTTTTCAGATTAAAACAGAAAAGTAATGCTTCCCGCAAATGCTCTTTTTTGGTACGAAACTTGACATTTTTAATGTGATAAAAAATTGTGTTCTTTGCATCCGATCAAATGTTACATACTGATTATTAAAGCCTATTTTCATATACATCAGTAGTCATTTTCGGCTATGTTGAAATACTCTCTCCTGGTCAACAGCGAGAATTAATTCAAGCACCTAACCCATACAGCACAGAAAGATTGCAGAAATATTGCAGAATGATTTCACTGAAACATTGCATGATGGTTATAAAACGTTGCTGAATCATTGCTGCAAGATTCCAATAATGTTAAGATGTCTCCTTTTTGTAATATTGAAACGAAACGTTCCAGCAATATTATAATGTAATGTATTTGGATAAATTTTTTACGAAAACTGTAAAATGAAAACTATTTTCTATACATATATCTCACTAACTTCAATTTTTCTACAAACTCATTTATAGTGATATGTGCTTTCCAAAAACAATTTTTTATAATAAAACCATAAAATATTTCAATAAATGTAGTATTAATTCTAAAGGATACATTTATTCGCAAATATAAAGTATGTATGTGTGTACCCCGAGCAAACCACAAATATTATCCATACATTAACATAATATAGTCGTTTGATAAGTTAATCATGAATTAAGTTAATCGTAGTGATTCTTTTCAATTCGAAGCCATTCCAAGACAATTGAAATTCCCATTAATTTCCTATAATATTTCTGTACAGTGATCAGTAATATCTCGACGGTCGGTCTTTTTCGTAAGATTTATTGTATTTATTTTAGTACTTACTTTATCATTACATTTTTCAGTCTAGCAGCGCCAAGTGTTTTTACATGAAAATTTTTTTATTTAAATTAAATTACTGAATAAAAATTAAGTTTACTTCCTTTTTATTTCCTTTTTTTATTTTCTTTTTTTTATTTCCTTTTTTTTCATAACGTATGTCTTGTAAGTCCAAATTGCAATCATAAAAAACTGCAACGTCATTGTCAAGTAGTTTTAAACGACTGTAACGATAAAATTTACAGTTATTTTACTTCACATCCTTGCATTTTTTATACAAATATTAGGTGTAAAAAGAAATCCATTATTTTTCCAATAGATGGCTTTAGTAATCTGTACCTCGCAACGTAAAGGAAAAAAAAGACAAAAAAAAAAGAGTCATAGAATAAAGAGGGTATAGAGAGATTGCAAGTCAGAGAAATCGGCATAGAATAGAGAGTGTAGAGAAGGGTAACGGAGAGAGAAATTGGAAGTGGACAAGAAAGTAACAGATGGACAAGTTTTTAGAGAAGAAGAGGAGGGAGAGGCGAGGTAGCGCGAGGAGAGTGTAGAGGAGAGATAAGAAGGAAACGAGAGATAATGGAAGAGGAAAGGGGGGGTAGAAGGACAAAACGAGGAAATATTTAAAAGAAGTAATAAATTAGTGAGTCGTCAATGAAGAATGAGAGAGGAAATGAGGGAACTTGTGGGAGAGTTGGGGAAAGAATTAATGGCAGAGGTGAGAGAAGGGACAAGGGTAATAAGTGAGAGGAAATAAGAAAGGCGACAGGAGATCAGAAGGAGATGTTAAAGTAGGAGATGGAACGAATCAAGGAAGAGTGGAGGATTAGAGAAGAGAAATGGAATAAGGAAAGGGAAGAATTTAAAGGGAGAATAAAGAAAATAGAAGGGGAATTGGAGATGAGGATAGGAAAAATGGAGGGAGAGGGAAGGGAAGAGAGAAGGATGGAAGATAAAGATAAAAGAGAGGGCAAAAAGGAGAAGGAAGGGGAGGAGTGAAAGGAAAAGGTTAAGAAATTAGAAAGAAGATGGGAGATGAAAGAGAGAGGGGATAGAAGAAAGAATATCATAATAAAGGGAGTTAGAGGAGGGGAGGAGGATGTAGAGGAAAAAATAAAGGGAATGTGGAAAGTTCTGGAAATAGTAGTGGAGGGTGGAAGAGATAAAGAGAATAGAGGGGGGTAGAAGAGAAAAAGGAAACATGTGAGTAATAAGAGTAGAGAATGAGGAGATGAAAAGGGAAATTTTGAGGAATAAATGGAAGCTGAAAGATAAAGAGATATGGATAGGAGAGGATTTGACATGGGAGGAAAGAAGAATAAGATGGAAGATAAGACAAATAGCGTTGAGAGAGGAGATATAGGGAAGTAGAGTAAGAGAGGGACATTGGAGGTTATGGATAGAGGGCATATGGTGGAAATGGAAGGAAAAGGAGGACGATCTAAAGTGGTAGAGGAAGGAGCTGGAGGGAAGTAAAGGGGAAGCAATAAATGAAGGAAAAAGTGAAGGATCGGAGGGAAGGAACACAGAAGTAGGGGGAAAAGAGGAGGGAGGGGGAGGAGACGAGAGAGAAGGGAGAGAAGAAATGGAAGAGAAATGTGAAGGAGAAAGAGTATTGAAAATAGCCTTTCGGAATGTGGTGGGAATGGGAAATAAAGACAGAGAATTTTATAAAACATTAGAGGGTTGGGAGGCGTTGATTTTGATGGAAACATGGAAAAAGAGAAAAACTGGGAGAAAGTTAAAGAGAAGTTGTCGAAAGGATACAAGTGCAGGGAGCAAAAAGGAAGAACAAGAAAGGAAGAGCGATGGGAGGAATGATAGTGGGAGTTAAAAAGGAATTAGCAAAGCAAGGAGAGGAAGAGAAGATGAAAGAGGAGGAGATAATAGAAGGAAGAATTAAGTGGAAAGGAGAAGTTAAGGGTAGTAGGGGTATATGTGAATGGAAATATGGAAAAGAAACTAGAGCTAGAAAGATGGACGGAGGAGAGAGAAAAGGGAATATAACGGTGATTGGGGAGGATTTTAATGCAAGGAGATGCAAGAAGAGGAGGGAGGAAGGGTTGGATTAGAATGAGGAGATGAGAAAGGATTAGAGAGAAGGTCAATTCAGGAACAAGAAAGTGAATAAGGAAGGAAAGAGGCTGATAGAGTATATTAAGGAGGGATAATAAATGGGAGTATCAGGGGTGATGAGAGAGGAAATTGAACGTACACTGAAGGTAGAGGGGAATCTATTATAGACTACGTGCTAGTGAACGAGGAGATAAGGGAGGAAGTGATGAGTTTGGAGAGGTAGACTCGGATCACCACCCAAGTGGTACGTTTGAAAGACGAAGAAGGGGGGGGGTAGGGAAAAAAGGGACGGAAAGAAGGACGAATAGAGGAATATGGAACGAGGAAGGAAAAGAGTTATTTAAAACAGAATTAGAAAGAGGGGAAATAGTAGAAGGAAAAGTGCAGGAAATATGGGGAGAATTTGGATCAAAGGTGAGAGAGATTACGGAAAAGGTAGAGAAAGATAAAGTGGGAGAGAGGGGAAGAAAGAAAGGATGGTGGAATGAGAAATGTAGAAGGAAAAAAGGGAGGTTAGAAGGGGGTTAAAGGCATGGAGGAAAGAGTTGAAAGAGAGATAGGAGTATAAAAGGGAGAAGAGGGAATATGAGAGTTATGTGAGAGAAAAAAATAAGAGGAAAATGAAAGATGAAAGAGGGAAACAGAGAAAGCAAGAATGAAGGGGCAGGAGATCAATAGGGAAAAGAAAAGGTGGAAGGGGTTGAATAAAGATATAGAAATAGAAAAGTAGGAGGGATTTTTTCGTAAGCAATTAGGAGAAGTAGAAAACAAGGTAATAAGGGGGGGAGAGAGAAGGAGAAGGACGAGAGGAAAGGGGGATTTGGAGAGGGGGAAAGTAAACAGGATAATAAGGAAGCTGAAGGATAGTAAAGCGATAGGAATAGATGGAGTGCCGAGTGAGGTGTGGAGATATGGTAGAGAAGGAATAGAGGAATGGGCATAGGGATTATGCAACAAAGTATGGAGAGAGTAGGAATGGCCGGAGGAGTGAAGAGAGTGTATAGTCGTGCCAATTAAAAAGAAGAGGTGGGGGGAGATTGTGGAGGATTATAGGGGGGGTGACGATAATGCCGTCGTTGTACAAGGTATATATGACGGCATTAGCAGAAAGGTTGAGAGAGGAAGTGGAAGGGAAGGGACTGATTCCACTGAATCAAACGGGGTTCAGAATGGGATGGGCAATATATATACGCTGAATTATTTAGGAAACAGACAAATTGGAAAAAAGGGAGGGAAAATGACGGCAGTGTTTATGGATTTGAGGGCAGCATTTGATTCGGTGGATAGAAGAGTGTTGATAAGGTCTATGAGGGAAAGAGGAATAAGAGAGCGATTAGTGGAGAAGGTGGAGGAAATGTTAAGAGAGGTAAGGAGTAGAGTAAGAGTGGAAAATGGGTTGGGAAGAGGGTTTTGAACGACAAGGCGGGTAAGACAGGGATGTCCGGCAAGACCAGTACTGTTCAATATAGTGATGGCGGATCTAGAAGAGGAAATAAGTAAGGTAAAATGGGGAGGGATAGGAGAGAAGAGGATGATTATTCGCAGATGATGTGGTATTGATGGCGGAGGAGGAGGGGGAGATGAAGAGTATGCTAGAAAGATTAAAAAGGTATTAAGAAAGGACTTAAATTAAAGGACTTAAGTGTAGAAGTTAAATGTAAGATTGGATATGGGAAAAGAAAGCGAATTAGCGCGAGCATATAGGAAAGAAATAAGAAAGAGAGCGCTAGTGGAAAGAGGCGTATCGAAATGGGAAAGGAAAAGGGAACAGTTTTTAAGGCTAGAGGAATGGAGATACAGGAGTGGGAGAGACAGGGAATGGGGGGAGACAGAAAGTATGAGGAATTAGAGGAGAGGGAGAAGGTCAGGCAGAGGGATGAAAGATAGGAACGGACAAGGAAATCGAGATTTAGTTAGATGATATGGATGTATAAAAGACGAGGAAGTGCCGAAATATCTGAAGAAAGGATGGGGGAAAGTATTGGGACCTTGAATAAATTCTCACTGATTTTCCATGAAAAGTAATGCTTTATTTTAAAAAAGTCGTAAAAAACATGTCACTGAAAGTATTGTCCATCGCTAGTCACTACTTTTTCCCATCTTTCTGACATTTGAATTCCACATCGGAAAACCGACACGTCTTTTGAGGCTATTCAAGAGTCGATCCATTTTTGGCATCATCATAAGAATGACTGCTCAGCCAGTCCATCGATCGGAACAGGTGATAATCGGAAGGGGCAATGTCTGGTGAATACGGCGGGTGGGATAGAACTTCCCATTTAAGCGTTTCCAAGTAGGTTTTCACCGGTTATGCAACATATGACCGAGCGTTGTCATGTTGCAAAATCACTTTGTCGTGTCTCTGCTTGTACAGCTCGTGGCCGTTTTTCCTTCAATGCTCGGCTCAAACGCATCAATTAATAGCAAGCACCCATGATGATTTCGTTCGGTTTTAGCAGCTCATAATAAACTACACCCAGCTGATCCCACTAAATGCAGAGCAGAATGCTTCGAACCATGGATATTCGGCTTTACCGACGATGTTGATGCATAGCCGCGGACTTACCCCACGTTCTTCTACGCTTAGGGTTATCATAGTGTATCCACTTTTCATCGCCAATCACGATACGATGCAAAAACCCTTTCCTTTTCTGCCATTGAAGCAGCTGTTCACACGTGAAAAGACGCCGTTCGACGTCTCTCGGCTTCAACTCGTACGGCATCCAATGTCCTTGCTTTTGAATCATTCCTAATAATTTTAAACGTTTCGAAACTGTTGTGATCAATTCCTAATGATTCTGCAAGTTTAGCTAGCGTCTGACATGAATCTTCATGCAGTAATGCCTCCAATTCTTCAAACTTTTTCGGTGCACCAGAGCGTTCTTTATCTTCAACATCAAAATCATTATTTTTGAAACGTCTAAACCAATCTCTGCATATTGTTTCCGACAGAGCATGGTCGCCGTAAGTCTCAACAAAAATTCTGTGTGCTTCAGCTGCAGATTTTTTTTGAATATAATGGTGCAAGTAAAATTCCCCGCAAATACTCTTTTGTTGCATGAAACTCGACATGTTTAACACTATGAAACAAAAAGTTGTTTACTTCGGCGAGATGACATACACTGAATTTCAAGCTTGCTTATCGTAGTTCCTTATCGATGCGTTTCCACCTTCAACTACACGCTGTTTTGTTAATGCCTTCTGTTGGAAAACAGCGAGAACTTATTCAAGGTCCCAATAGATGGCAGAGAATAGTTTAGGCTTGGAAATAAGATGATAAAAGGGAGATATTGGGAGAAAGAGAATAGAAGGATGTGTCGGTTGTACGGAGGGCAAAAGGAGACTTGGAAGCATGTCTTGGAGGAATGCAGGAGCTGGAATGAGAGAAAAGGTAATTGGCAGGGAGCATGTAAGAGGATCCTGGAAGGGGAAGGGAGGGAAGAGGAAGAAAATGAAGGGGGGAGGGGAGAAGCGGGAAGGAAAGTATGCGTGAATGAGGGAGTGGATGAGAGCGAAAGGAAAGGCAAAATATAAAAGGAAACAGAAGTCTATGGGAAATAGACAGAGAGGATAGCGGAGCGAGCGAGTGCGAGTAGGGAGAGAGAGAGAGAGAGACAGCGGAATAGTTATAGGTTAGATTAAGTTAGAGTAAGTTAGTATGTAAGTGCAATTGTAAATAACGTGTAATCCTAAAAGAAAAAACAAATATATACACATATATATGGGTCATTCTCCGTCAACCGGAGAAGCCCCCTGACCAAAATTGTTTTGAGGTAAAACAAAAAAATAAAGGCTTAAAATTCGTGAAAAAATATGAACTTTCGAATACCGTGTGCTGTTTTTCACTAATGAAAATGGCGGATTCAAGATGGCGGACTAAATTCGTAAAATGTTTCTTTATGGAGATGAAACTGGGTACCTTGGAGTTTTGGGGGTCGCTGATTACGAATATGACGTCATATTTCAAAAATTCAAAATGGCGGATCAAAGATGGCGGATCAAATTCGGAAATAATTAATCGATCGAGATGAAACAGGGTACTCTGGGGTTCTTAGGGTCGCTGATTAGGAATATGAAGTCAGATTTGCGAAATTGAAAATGGCGGATCCAAGATGGCGGATGAAATGTGGAAATAGGTAGTTAATCGATCGAGATGAAACTGGGTACTGTGGGGTTTTCGGGGTCGCTGATTACGAACATGGTGTCAGATTTCCAAAATTCGCAATGGAGGATCCAATATAGCGGATCGAAATGATAAGAAATGTGCAAATCTTCGTGAAAAGTGGTATTTGATTTCGGGGATATTTGTGGGTTACTCATTTCTGAAATAATGCAAAACTTAAGCATATTACTTAAAAATGGTGATTTAGCGTTATCCATCCTGTACCACGTGGAGGTATCACCGTTTACAGGACTCGGCACCTACGCCAGGAACGCATTGTATAATGTATTTTGAAGGCACCTACGCCAGGAACATATTTTACAATATATATTACAGGCACGTACGTAAGGAACATATTGTACACTATTGCTACACGGCATTTACACCAGGAACGGTTTTTGCATCATAATCTATATTGCACCTTCGCCAGGGAGAAGTATATTTGACATTGTCAGCAAGCTATTTATCGACAAGTGAAACTTTCAGTGAGAAAGTTGTGTATTAAGGTATGAGGAATTTTTCTGGAAAGTTTCATCTTCATTTGTTTAGTAGTTTTAAACTAATGAATGTTTAAATTTGCCATGGTCTTGCACTCAGCGCCGCGGGGCATATGACGCGCTGTCCGTGGGCCGCTACCAACTTTAAACATTCATTAGTTTAAAACTACTAAACAAATGAAGATGAAACTTTCCAGAAAAATTCCTCATACCTTAATACACAACTTTCTCACTGAAAGTTTCACTTGTCGATAAATAGCTTGCTGACAATGTCAAATATACTTCTCCCTGGCGAAGGTGCAATATAGATTATGATGCAAAAACCGTTCCTGGTGTAAATGCCGTGTAGCAATAGTGTACAATATGTTCCTTACGTACGTGCCTGTAATATATATTGTAAAATATGTTCCTGGCGTAGGTGCCTTCAAAATACATTATACAATGCGTTCCTGGCGTAGGTGCCGAGTCCTGTAAACGGTGATACCTCCACGTGGTACAGGATGGATAACGCTAAATCACCATTTTTAAGTAATATGCTTAAGTTTTGCATTATTTCAGAAATGAGTAACCCACAAATATCCCCGAAATCAAATACCACTTTTCACGAAGATTTGCACATTTCTTATCATTTCGATCCGCTATATTGGATCCTCCATTGCGAATTTTGGAAATCTGACACCATGTTCGTAATCAGCGACCCCGAAAACCCCACAGTACCCAGTTTCATCTCGATCGATTAACTATTTCCACATTTCATCCGCCATCTTGGATCCGCCATTTTCAATTTCGCAAATCTGACTTCATATTCCTAATCAGCGACCCTAAGAACCCCAGAGTACCCTGTTTCATCTCGATCGATTAATTATTTCCGAATTTGATCCGCCATCTTCGATCCGCCATTTTGAATTTTTGAAATATGACGTCATATTCGTAATCAGCGACCCCCAAAACTCCAAGGTACCCAGTTTCATCTCCATAAAGAAACATTTTACGAATTTAGTCCGCCATCTTGAATCCGCCATTTTCATTAGTGAAAAACAGCACACGGTATTCGAAAGTTCATATTTTTTCACGAATTTTAAGCCTTTATTTTTTTGTTTTACCTCAAAACAATTTTGGTCAGGGGGCTTCTCCGGTTGACGGAGAATGACCCATATATATACGAGAGCAAATCAATAAGTACCCGTGTTAGTAATGAAGACGCAAGCTTTTCACAAAAATTTTTTTTATTTTTCAACGTAATCCCCTTTTAGGAAGATACACTTTTCCCAACACTTCTGCCATTTTTTTAACCCTTCAGAAAAATACAATTTGTCGAACTCTGCAAAATAGGCCTCTGTTTCGGCGATGACCTCCTCATTCGACGTGAATTTCTTTCCACCGAGCCATTTTTTCAAGTTTGGAAACAAGAAGAAGTCACAGGAGGCTAAATCCGGAGAGTACGGTGGATGCTGCAGCAATTCGTAGCGCAATTCGACCAATTTGGCTGTGGCAACTGCGGAGGAGTGAGCCGGTGCATTGTGAGCAATCGCGGCACCCATCGGGCCGACAGCTTTTTCATTCCTAAGTTATCATGCAAAATATTGAATGCCGTTCCGTATGACACGGCCTCTGTTACTTCATGCACTTTCGTTCGGCGATCAGCGAGAATCATGTCGTGGACTTTTTCAACGATTTCCTCAATAACCACGTCTGCTGGGCGGCCTGAGCGCTCCTCATCAAAACAGATGAACGACCACGTTTGAATTCATTGAACCAATATCTGACGGTTGTCATAGATAGTGAAGAGTTCCGATACGGCATCCAACTTCGTTTTTATTTCTTCGCACGTTTTTCCATCCAAAAATAAGAAACAAATCATGGATCGATATTGCTCTTTTTTCATTGTATTGGAAAACATCAAACACGCTCACTACGAATTGCTATCAAATCAAGACTATTGCATGAAATTTTATATGGCATCGTTTGAAAGATGGTAGTACAGGATGGTAATGCCAATTTGCATCAGCAACGTCGCCTGTCTTGAAACACGGGTACTTATTGATTTGTCCTCGTATATATATATATATATATATATATATATTATATATGTATAAAATGTTCCTTTTCAATTAGTTACTCAAATGATTCGTAAAATAAGATCTATGGAAAGATTCTTAACTGTAGAAATTTAAAGCTTAGCCTGTTTATCAATGTTTTAAATATGTTTGGAAACGATACATTAAGATAATACACGTAAGACCATTGCATTGAGTTCAATTGCATCGCATTATCTGACTGTAACGTGTTCCGCGAGATTGCGCGAGCCGGTGCCGTGAGCGCCGAAGCGAGCATTTGTCCAGGAGAAATTGGGAAAGTCAGATGGCGTAGCGCTCTGGTTTCCGCTTCGAAATCGCATCCATTGCCATCCTTCGGAATCACGATTTTAATTGTAAAATAAAATGAAGTTCTAACATTCAGTTCAGAGTGTCGTTGATGGCCTCCTTTATTATTAGAAAAATCCTCTCTAATTGTCAGGAGACGACGTGATAATTTATCCAGACACGTGGTGCCGAGGAGACAATATTTCGAAGTCTCTACGTCCCAGGAAACGACCACGTCCGGCACAAAATATAACGAGTAAGTATTGACCAATAAAATAATTCGTAGAACATATGAAATTAAATTTAAAGAAATCATAAGGCCTAACTATATGTACAGACATAAGTTATAGTTAGAATTTCTCTTTTCGGTAACTTTCACTTAATTTTATTTCTTTTTTCAATCTGTAATTATTACTTAACATAGATCTGCGGTATACGATATTTATTTTCCTGTTATATTTCCTGCAACCTTCAGAAGTTTTAGCAATCACCCATTACACGTTAAAAAGTTATTAAAAATGAAATAGAAATATCAACTCCGATGATGCTGACCTTGATATATATTATCACGGTGATGACCTTGAGTGACCATCGAAGGATTTTAGCAATTGCTCGTTGGTTATTAAGAAGTTATTAAAATAAAAATGGACAATTCACCTCCAATGATCTTGATTCTCCCATACCTTATGAAGGTCATCATATCGAATAATCTTCGAAAGGTTTTAGCAGTCGCCCGTCGCACATTAAAAAGTTATTAAAAATAAAATAGGGAATTCAACTCCGATGATATTGACCTCGGTATATATTGTCAAGATCATGACCCTGAATGATCATCGAAGGGTTTTGGTAGTTGCTCGTTGATTATTGGGAATTTATTAAAATAAAAATGAGCAATTTACCTTCGATGATCTTGATCTTCACGTATCTTATGGATGTCATTACACCGAATAACCTTCGGAAGATTGTAGCAGTAACTCATCACACGTTACAAAGTTATAAAAAAAAATAAAAATAAAAATAAGACGACTTTAACATATTGTCAAAGTCATGATCATCAGACAGTTTTAGCAGTCAATCGTTGTTCGTTAAAGAGTTATTAAAAAGTAAAAAGATTAAGATTGTCGACTGAAGTTCAAGACGTAATTCATGGGCCAGGCAGAACGACGACAATAGTAACGACGTTAATAGTAATGACAATAACGTTTCTTAAAATTTGAACAAAATTTGGGACTTGTTGCAATATCTCCGATCGTAGGACAAATAAAAAAAATAAATGCACTTTTATTATACAATTCGGGTACAAACTATCGATTGACCATACGTAGAATTTGATCGGCACAGCTATTATTAAGATCTCGGAAAACTCACCGCTTCGCGTAAAGATACTCAGTACTGTCTCGCGCTAAAACGCTATGCGTTTTCTTAGCGCCGGGACACTACTGTGTTTCTGGATATATTTAATATTAAGCTGTAACATAAGTTTCCCAGATTTTTCAACTATTTTTTAAAAATTAAATTAAATTAATAAGATGTACCTTAACCAATGTATTTTTCATCATTTTCTACTTTTTGCAACCTTTTAGGCAACACGAATACCGCGACTAAAGAAACTGTCATCTTTAGATGCTATCTATTATATAAAAATGGATAGATAAATTCATTTTTGTACATCCACATCTTTCATGAAGCGCCAGACAACCTGTGCTGCATAAATATGAATAAGTAATAATCAGAAGGGGCAATGTCTGATGAATAATCTGGATGCGGAGGGACTTCCTACTCCAGGAGGACTCCAACAGTGTTTCTTTTATTTCTTTAGCAATATATGCCATTGTCTTGCAGCAGAATAACTTTGCATCGATTTGCGGCTATTTGAGGGCAGTTTTGAATTGATACTTGATCCAGTTTTCTCAATTGCTTAATTACTATCTATCTAGCGATCCCCTGTGATTTGGTCCGAGATTATAATAGAGTACGTCTTCCTGATCTCACCATATACTCAATAGCACCTAATAGTCATAAATATTGCGTTGCGGCGTCGAATTGAATGGCCAAAGTGTACATAATGTTTTAATTGCTTAGGATTGTCGTAATAAATCCACTTTTCATCGTCTGTTACGATTCGCCAAAAAACTCTTTTTTTTTGCTTAACAATCAGTGAAAGGCACGTTGGTCAATTCCCACGTTCAGACAATTCGTGTGAAATCCACTTTCCATACTTTTGAATTTTTTCCATTGCATGTAAATATAAAAAAATTGTCATATGACTAATTCTTAGTTGCTAGGCAAATTGAGTCGAATGGGCAGTCTTTATCAAGCAATTATGTCATTTTTATATATGCAATTTATGTCATATTTTGGTCATGATAAAAATCTCGATTTCAAATGATGTAAGAATGACTTTATATATAAAGTCATTCTTACAATTAGATCATTTAAAATTGAGATTTTATATATTAAATAAATTAATAATATAATATAGGGCTATGAACTTCAAGTTATTATGTGAATAAAAATATTTATATCAACAATCTAAATTTTGTACAGATTGTTTTGATCCCTATCATGTCGTTATCAATGTTAAATAATAACTTTAAAAAAGTTACCGGTAACTATGCAAGATGTTCACATATTATTGGGAGTACAAATTAATTCGGTCCGTTTTTTCGGGTTCAAAAATGCATTTATTTCAAAACAAAATGAATGAACAGATTATTAATTAAAGATTATTGTCCATCGCTGGCAACTACTTTTTCCCATCTCTCAGGTAATTTTCGAATTCCATCTCGAAAAAATAACTCGTCTTTGGAGGCGATCCAATTTTGGAGAAGTGACTTGCCAAATCGTGCTGCAACCTTCGGAACAACCAGTAATCAGAAGGAGCAATGTCCGGAGAATACGACGGGTGCGGTAAAACATCCCATTTGAGTGTTTCCAAATATTTTTTTACGACTTTTGCGACATGAGGCCGAGCGTTGTCATGAAGAAAAATAACTTTATCATGCTTTTACTCATATTCCGACCGTTTTTCTCGCAATGCACGGCTCAAACGAATCAATTGTAGCCGATACCGATCGCCCGTAATGGAATCGCCAGGTTTCAGCAGCTCATAGTAAACAACACCCTCTTGGTCCCACCAGATACAGAGCATGATCTTCGAACCATGAATGTTCGGCTTTGGTGTTGATGTTGAGGTCGATGGCAACGATTGACCGGGCTTAGCGTAGTATTTTTTCTTCTTGGGGTTGTCGTAGAATATCCACTTCTCATCTTCAGTCACAATCCGATGCAAAAAACCTTTTCTTTGTTGTCTTTGAATCAGTTGTTCGCAAGGGAAAAATCACCTTTCAATGTCTCTCGGTTTCAGTTCATAAGGCACCCAATTTCCATGTTTTTGAATTATTCCCATGGCTCTCAATCGTGCAGAAACGGCTTGTTGAGTTACTCCCAATGATTCTGCAAGCTCCTCTTGCGTTTGATTCTGATCTTCTTCGAATAATGCCTCTAATTCTTTGTCTTCGAATTTTTTTGGCTGTCCAGAGCGAGGTTTGTCTTCAATGCTGAAATCTCCATCCTTGAAACGTCGAAACCATTCCCTACATGATTTATCAGTTGGAGTAGTGTCACCATAAACTTCGACAAGCATTCGATGGGCTTTAGCTGCATTTTTCTTCCAATTAAAGCAGAAAATTAGAACCTCCCGCAAATGCTGCTTGGTTAACACAAAATTCGACATTTCAAACACAGTAAAAATCAAGGTTTTTGTATGAAACTCAAAGCGATATAAACTAAATATTATTAGCAGATGTCTAACCTCTCTGAAAACGCCAAAATCAGCTGTCATGAACCATTCACAACAGCCGGAGCCATCTTTCGAAAAACGGACCGAACTAATTTGTACTCCCAATAAAATATAAAAAAGTGTATGTTGTACTCGCATGTTGGCAAGAGGAATTATTGCAGGAAACAGCCTAGATACAAGCAGCTTCACATCGAAACTTGATATTAGTCGAATTCAGAAGTCGCATAATAATCGCAAAACAATAATATTATAATATAATTATTACATCTCGGAATTCTACTATTTTAAGAATCTTTGTGATATCGCTGAATATTATAATGCATTTAGTACTTAATTTTTTTAATTAATTTGGATGATCTAACTTTAATCAGCAGTTGTAAAAGGAATATGAAGTGTATACATCTTTTTTAATTGAATTCTCGGTATCGACCTATTATAAATTTGAGAAGAAGATATAATAGACCTCTTGCGATTATTATGTGTAATTTCCAACATGCGCTTTCGTTATATTTTAATTTGTGAACATTTTACGTAGTTATCGGTAACTTTTTTAAAATTATTATTTAATATTGATAACGACCCCAGGAGTCGAAACATCTGTACAAAATTTAGATTGTTGATATAAATATTTTTACTCACATAATAACTTGAGTGGTTCATAGCTCTATATTACATTATTAATTTATTTAATTAGTAGAACCGTTATTCTTTATTGAAATATAAATATATTAGATACAAAGTCATATGCCATTTATATGTAAAGTCATTCTTAAATCATTTGAGATCGAGATTTTTATCATGACCAAAAAATGACATAAATTCGTCAATGACGTCAAATTGACATTATGTATTTTGATTTTTTTTTTGTTCTCTTTGAGAAGGCTTGGAGTTCTTCATTCTCAGAATATTCTTTATTATCCACGCCGAAATCACTTCTCTCATGTGTTAGTGGATATAACTTTACCGTAAGTCTCACAAATTATTCTTTTAGTTTCTGCAATAGTTTCTTTTTATTAAACAAAAACAAAATGTAGTGGCAAATATACATTTTATTTGGCTCCATTTTCAAACATTTCAAACGTTTCAAAATAGCTAATATTTGAAACAAATACCATTCATTCTATATTATTACGCTGACGCATGCGTACAGCCATCTATACGTGATCCAGCAAACTTATGTTACAACCTAATAGTATTTTTCAGGTGACATCATTATGGAAGAGATTGACATGGTATGCTCAATTTGAGCAAACCCCTTTTGCGAGTCGAAGTACTGTTCAGACTCAGATCTGCCAACTGCGAAGAAATAAATGATGTTGCTACGATTAATCTCTATGCATCTTCATCAGATTCGCTATGTGTCCTTTTCTCTCTTCATCTGGAAGCAATCTGGTGCAACATTAACTGTCAAATAAGTGTCAAACGTGATTTCAAGAGTTTATTAGAGTACGTATTATGAAATTATTTGAATTAGATTCCTATTGGAATTATTCAATTATTTCTTAGATTTCTATTATGTGTTTTTTAGTAAAAATGAAATAATTCTGTAGGTGCCTTGAGGATTTCGTCGAGCTATACGTTGGTATAAGTATTATTAGTACAAATAGTACTTATTTATTATAAATAGTAGTATTTATTTTTAATTATGTAATGGTTTGTTCATTCCGGGAAAAAGCGTTTTATATATAATATGCATATATATTGACACAATATAATTATACATAAAATATGTCCATATACAGGATGCGTCACTAAAATCTGGACAAATCGAATAATTTCTTTAAACAAAAGTTTTTAATGAAAAATTAAATATTACAAATCCTTTTACATGGCACTTTGGGGATCCCTGTAGAGTACAATTATTCGATATATCTCCCATTAGCTTGAATGACGGTCCCTATTCTCGGTCTGAAGCGTTCGCACGCACGCTATAATGTAGCGCTGTCCAGCCAACGAATACTGTCTCAATAGCGATCTTTAACGTCACATTGGGATACCGAGACTTGTTTGTGACCCTTTCAACTACGCTCCATACTACATAATAGTTCAAGGGATTTAAATCTGGGCTGTTGGAAGATCAGAATTCCTTGGACCAAAACATATCGACGTTATCTGAGAGCCAATTTTGAATCAAATGACTCATATAAGCCGATGCATCGTCCTGCTGAAAAACATATGGCCTTCCACAGAAAGGATATGGACGCCACAGTTTCCATCCACGGCTTCACTACAACCATCAGAACGCGCAAATACACTTCTTTTGTGACAGTTTCCTCTTTTTTAAAGAAATGTGAAATGGCATGATACCACCCTCACTGGATTCCTAGCACGTGAACATTGACTGGAAATTTCGTTCTGACAACAGGGACATCTTCGAGGTTGTAGACGAGCCATCGGTCATTCCTCCGATTGATTTTGGCATCAACAGTAAAAATTTTTTCATCAAAAAAGAACCTGATTCGTCGCGACGCTTCGTTTTTCAAAGAACACAATAGCAGATTACAGCGAGCAATTCGGCTTGTCCTGGCAGCTTCAGAGAGCATCTGTCGTATCTTTAATGTGTATGATTTGTATCGAAGGTCCTCCTCGGCAATTCGATACATTGTTATCGTCGTTTACACCAACAATCGATGCTAATTTTCGCAACGATTACCCTGGGTCATCCGAAATCAGGGCTTGAGCTCTTTCAACTCCGGGGGTCCTCGTGGTGCGTCCTTTCGAGTGACTCTTCCCCGCTAGTATACTGGAACCTTTGTTGAATTGTTCTAAAGCCATATATTTTGCCACAACGTCATAAACGGTTGATCTCGAGTATCCAAAGAACCGAATTATTTCTGTTGCTCAGCGCCCAACGCGAAAGCCTTCGATGATCGCGACTCTTCGATTATACTCCGCACTTGATTTCAACATTGCGACCATTTTGAGAATATGATTGTTTACTAGAAGCATCAGGCTTTCTCGGACGCCAACAACAATCTCTGGCGGAGGCACAATATAGCGGAAAATTTAAATTAAAATTTGTCCGGATTTTGTTGACGCACTTTGTATACAATTATAGAAAATTATACGAATCTTACAATATTTTATAATTCACATATAAAAAAATTCTGAATTTTTTAAATTTCTGTATCATTTTATAACTGTTTAGAAAATATCTCAAATTTTTTTATACTAATCTTACAATATTTCAAAATTCATATATATGAAAAATTTTATCGAAATGTATAGATATTTTGAGTATATATTTCTGAAATATGTTTCAATTCCTATTATAGCTCCTACTCACTCCAACAAACGTTAAAGTGAGTAGAAGTAGGGTAGGAACATGCGACGCGACAAATGTTGGTAGTACTAGATAGTACATGATAAAAAGAGATCAAACCTAAATGATGTGCGAGCAAAGAAGACTACAACTAAGGAAGGTTAAACTGGGACCACGAACGAAATAAGCCACCAAATAAGCGAGAGGGCAGAGAATTAAAGAGAGATGCTTGCAAACTAAGCACACCATGTAATCTTTCCACCATAGGGCGAGAATTAAAGAGAGATGCTTGCAAACTAAGCACACCATGTAATCTTTCCATCATAGGGCGACATAGAGATTTTTCAATTAATATTATAGCAACTGATACCCTAACTTTTATATGAGGAACATTAGTCGAAATCAAATCATAAATAATAGACTGTAGATCATAGGGCAAGGATCACGGTATCGTGTCACGACATTGCGTTTTTGCACCTGATAGTGCAGAGATTGTACAGATATACGACACGTTTCACGGTATTCATAACGAAACCGTTTACTGTGTTAGTGAAAACGTTTTATTAAACTCTGAAAGTTAAAATAGCGATAGAATTGACTTCTGCTTACAGTTTTCTGTTTAATTGTAGAATCACATACATGGTTAATATCCCGTTTTTCAACGTAAAGGACGGTGATGATTTCATTAAGGTAGCGCTGTTGAGAGAGTGTAGCTTCCTCCTGAATCAACGAATCGATGAGAGACGAGAACGATGACCATCGATCACATGCGCCAAAATGCTCTCATTGTTACGAAAGATTCAGGTAGAGTGTAATGACCAGTGAGCACTATAACATACTGGAACAAGCCATCGAGGAGTGAGAATGTTTCAGTTTCTAAACAAGATACTCTAATATAAAATTCGTACTGTTTCCTTTGTCAGGGATTCGCTGATTAGCTAATGCTGTTTTGTTGCCATAAATATAAAAGAATTAGGAAAACCAATATTATTTGCCTTCCTTTTCTCCGTTGGGCCGCAGTTTTCTATAGTTTAGTATAGAAAAGGCTCGCTCCAGTATATTATAGAGCTCACTGGTGGTGATGAAACTTTCATATAATCACCGTTCGATCATGCGAACAGAACATATATAGAGTTGCAGATATAGTTCTACGCGTGTGTAACAGTATAATTATAATTATATTTTATATATATATATATATATATATATATATATATAGGAAGATAGAGTATATATATATAATA
>JAANIC010000778.1:279479-290272 GCA_017607545.1 Acromyrmex charruanus | reverse complement strand
TAGAGTGTATACATATAATATTGTATAATAAGTTTATACAAAATCTGAAAGATCGTCTTCTGAAAAATGCACTTCTTTGCACCTTCGCCTTTGCGCGCACTCACCTCTTTCATTCGTAATAATTGGTCGATATAACACGCGAATACATATACAAGGTGTTCAAAAAAGTTCAGGATCTCGGGAAGATGTTTTTGAAAGAAATGTTCAGACAAAAGTTGTAAGATATTAAAAAATCTATTTACAGATTAGTTTGACTTTGGATGACGTCGACAATAGTTGATGTCAAGAGCTTTTCAAAATTCTATAATAAAGTTATTTTTCATTAATTTTTTCATAATTTTTCCAATTATTGTATAAGGCTTGAAGTTTACAGTATCGTCGGCATTAGTATTACGCACAGTATCCGATGGACGGCTAAAATCTCTTGATGTTCAGGATCATGTTCCACATAAGATTTGTTAAGATCAAGGCTGTTGGAAATTATTCCTCTTATTTTCATTTTTGCAATAAAAATTCATTTTTACGTTTTAAAACTGGAAATAAAAGACACAACGTCCAATAGCTTTGATCTTGAAGTTTAGCCGTCAAATATCTTTGGTAATGCTAATGTTGGCTACTGTAACTTCATGCCTTATAACTCGAAAAGTAGTACTTAATGGAAAATTACTTTATTAGTGTTTTGAAAAGTTCTTAACACTGTTAGATTCTGGAATTAAAAATAGAGTATCCCATTTAAAAAAAATCGATTAGACCTAACCTTGGCGATGTCATCCAAGATCAACTGATAAAATCTGTAAATAGATCTTTTTATACCTTACAACTTTTGTCTAAAACATTTCTTTCAAAAACATCATCCTCCCGAGTAAAGGGTCCCCATCTTTTTTGAATATCCTGTGTGTGTATATATATATATATATTCACTATCGCTCAAAAGTTTGGAGCACTTTATAATTTTTAGATAAAACCATGTTTTTTTTATAGATACAATTATTTTATTGAAAATATCGACGTATACATATGAACGTAAACTATTTGAGTAGAGTTTAAGTTTAAAACAACAACAAAATAACATATATTTAATGTATAACATATATACAAATAATATATATTAAATAACAAAATTGATTAAACTGTCTTTTCACAGAAGAACAAGCAATCTTCAATTTCATTATTTGACCTTGGCTATAGGTTTCTTCGTTGTTTATTCATCTAAATTCGTCGTTTTTTGTTTTTTTCATCTTTTGATAAAACTCATATGTTGATAATACTCATATCAGAAAAATCCAGTTTTGTCAGACGTTAAAAAGAAAGTCTATGTATAATGATAAAGTGACTTAAAAAGTCAACAACTAAAAATCCAAAAAACCGGGCGAATGAGAATCACCGTGGTAGTTAATACGCAAGATGTAATCTTAAATCTTTATTTCAAAAAACGTTTCGGTTCACTTTGGAACCATTCTCAGCAATACAATTTCAAAATGTCAATCCCTTCATATCCAAGGAAAAAATCATTTATATATTGACGTTGTTCTTTCTTCTTTTTTATTTTTTTTATTGATCTGACACATCTTACTTATTATATAAAATGTATTAATTATGTTTCTTTCGAGCTGCGATTAACATGAGTTTTAACATGATATTCTCTAATGGTAATAAATTTTTATTGTTTTTTGATCCAGGCGATTGAGACAAATTCCTTTTATGTCTTGGGATGAGTCACCAGTTTTTTAATTTGTAACTTGTTGGATGGAATGGTTGATGGAATATTTATAATATAATTGTGTTAATGTTTCGATTAGATTTTACAACATCTAATCTGTAAATCTGATGGTAATTTTTTCCTTAAACATGAAGGGATTGATATTTTGAAATTATATTGCTGAGGATGGTTCCAAAGTGAACCGAAACATATTATTTTTTGGAATAAAGATTTAAGATTACATCTTGCGTATTAATTTACTACCACGCTGACTCTCATTCGCACTGTTTTTTTTTATTTTTAGTTGATTTTGGGATAGTTCGTAAGAAGATTACATTATTACTATTTAAAAGTCAAGACAAAAAGAACACAGCTTAGTATTGAAACCCGTAATGCTATAATTACTTTATATGAGGAAGGTTATTGTTTTAAACTTAATCTCCTCTCAAATAGCGTACATTCATATGTCGATCTTTTTAATAAAATAATTATATCTGTAAGAAAACATGGTTTTATTTAAAAATTGTAAAGTACTCCAAATTTTTGAGCGGTAGTGTGTGTGTGTGTGTGTGTATGTGTGTGTAGTATACTATATATATATACATATATATACATATATACTATATATATATACTATATATATATATAGTATATATATATATATAGTATATATATATAGTATATATGTATATATATGTATACTACAAATGTAAAAGAGATAGAGTTCTCACCATCATATAGATATACAAGAAGCCGCAATTTCTCTTCTAAGTTAACGCCATCATCCTCTCATACGCGATGAAATGAGACAGATAAGAAAACGACGCAAATATACGCATATAAAAAATAATACAATGCAAATATTTGTATAAGAATGATGTATATGATCTTATGTATTTGTGTGTGTGTGTGTGTGTGTGTGTGTGTGTGTGTGTGTGTGTGTGTGTGTGTGTGCGTGCGTGTGCGTACGCGTGCGTGCGTGCGTGCGTGCGTGCGTGCGTGCTGCGTGCGTGCGTGCGTGCGTGTGTGCGCGCGCGTATATGTGTGTATGTATGTATGTATGTGTGTGTGTGTGTGTGTGTGTGTGTATGTGTGTGTGTTTGTTCATTTGTGTTTACATTGTGTATTACAAGATTTCGAGCATTCAGTCGTACATATAGATCACAAGCGTGTTTTGCGAAAACCCCATTTCTTGACTCTATAGAAAAAGATGAGGAAAACAGAGGCTGAAATGATGCTCGCCAAAGGAAAAAAAAATTTTCAAGCATACGCACACGCGATGCGGAAAAGCAACAAGAAGCAAAAATGTAGATATCGAGGGGCATTTCACTCTCGAGTCAAACAAATAACGTTGTCCAACTCTCGCTGATTCGGTCCTTATTTTCACTAACTTCTGATTTCTCGCACTATTTTTGCTATTTATGCTCGTTGATTTGCGCTTACTTCGCGTTGAGTTCGTTTCTTAAACGCACCGATGCGCACCGTGAGTAAACAGTGAAATCCCTTTGGTAGATATCTAAAAATATTTTCTAAAAATATTTTCGTTAACTGGTCGTCAAAATAATTATGTAGAAAATTCTAGTATGAGCAATAAGTACTGCAGAAAGTTTTGACATTCTCATTAGTAACCAACTTGAACGTCTTACATCAGCCCGAGATCTATAATTCTGGACATTGATTTTAAATGTATCTACGTCTATTGTTCTATCTCTATTAAGTTTATGCTTCAAAATTCACTGTTAGTACTGAGACTATATAGTACATGTTACATAAGCTTTAGATTTTCAGCGCTGGCAAATTTTGAACATTATCTAAGTAAAAGAAAGATAATAAGCGTAAATATATTTAGAAATTACATTTTAGACAGCACCGTTCTCTATATAATTATTTGTGCTAATCCAACACTTATTTCCAGATTTGTGTTTAATTAAATTTTTTTACGTACTGTCTTTCTTGAGCAAAATCTGCTTTCTGTGTTGTTATCGAACAATTAGTTTATCGCGGATGCATGAGAGCGCTTAATACTGTAATAAGATCTGGTTGTTCGTTCACTAACAAGGATGAACTTCCTGTTAATACATTTTTTTCGTATTTAATATCTCAAGTGTGAGCATGCGCTAAACTAATTAATAATTTGGATGCACATAATAAGCACCGATAAAATACAGTTTTCCTTTGAGTTTTTTTTTTTAATAATACACTCTACGATTGGCACCTATCATTAGAGCTGTCTAATGAAAAGAATAATGAAGATAACAACAATTGGAACAATCAATAACGACAATTTACTATACGCACGCACGCAGGCACGCACGCACGTACTTAAAAATCTTTTGTCTAAAAGATTTTAAGAAGTGATTTCTCACACAAATTCAAAACAAAAACATGAACATATGACTATATGCTCCAAAACAGCTTAGTTTCAAAGACACATGTCTATTTTTTATTTCTGCACTCTCTGAACTAGGTGTAATAAGTTAAAGTGAAACAAATATATATTTATTTCATTTCAACTTATTACACAATGTGCACTAGTTCAAAGAATGCAGAAATAAAAAACAGAGCAATTATGTTAAAATTGAAAAAATTTTCAATTCAATTTTTCGTTTTTTACAAAAATTTCGCAAATCATTTGATTTATTTCAATGAAACTTTGTATATATTTGACAGTCACGAAGCTTATATCTTTTTTGAGACTATACATTATTTTTTTATTTACTCAAACGGAGCTAAGAGTAAGCGGGTACACTTCCTTACAAAAAAAATTTATACGTTACTGATTTTTCTAAGTTTACAATTTTTTATGATAAATGGGATAAATCAACAGAAAAAGTGCTTTTTAATATTTTCAATACAATAAACCACTGTTATTATCCATAACTAATCAAATAAAACGATTTTGCAATGTACGCACTTAAATTTATTTTTTTCTCGGAAATAGTTCATTCCATCGAAAATATTAAAGAGACTAATTTTCTGCTAATTCATCCCAGTTAATAATATAAAAAATTTCAAACATAAGAAAAATTAGTAACATATCAATTTTTTTCGTAAAAAAGGATACTCGCTAGTCTTTGAGTCCGTCCCCTGATTTAATAAAAAAAATATATATATAACCTGGAAAGATAAAACTTGATATCTTCCAAACACGAACAAAGTTTTATCAAAATAGCCTAAATGATTTTCGAAATTTTTGAAAAAGTCAAATTTTTTTTATTATATGTGAATTTTCGTGTTGAATTTGTGTGGAGAATCACCCTTTAAAATTTTGTAGAGTGTTATGTATACAAGGTATCTAGTAAGTTCTGACAAAGCGCTCTTGTGTAGATAGAGCGAACTAAACTGAGTCGAAAAGTCCTTTATCATTTTGCAATTTTCACAATAATAAACAAGATATTATTTTCTAAAGATTATGGAATAAGTCGAGTAAAATGGATGCATAAGACAACTTCAAGATTTCTTTCAGACTTTTTTATAAAGTATCTTAAAGATGTTCTTTAGAAAATTTTTAAAGATATTTTAAAGTTATTTTATGCGTCCATTTTAGACATTCTCCTCATTGGGAAACTAAAAAAAAATTGCAAAATGATAAGAGGACTTTTTGTCTCAGTCCGTTCTATTTACACACGAGCGCTTTGTAACTTACCAGTCATATTTACTTGTATACACACGCACACACACGCGCGCGCGTGTGCACGCACGCATGCATGTCGCAAAATTTTAGCAAATATTTTTAATATCTTTAAATAACGGTGTGTGTGTGTGTGTGTGTATGTGCGTGTGCGTGTGTGTGTGTGTGTGTGTGAGTGGGGGGGGGTGAGTGGGTGGGTAGTGGATGGATAGATGTGTGGCAATCGACGAGCGCGAACCCGGGCGGACGTGTTTCGTCTCAGGTTAGGTGTTGCATATATCAAATTTTTGTTAGCTAGGTTAGGGTATGAGCACAAGAATTGTCGTAACACTTACTTAGAGACTTAAGTTGTAGACATAAATAAAGCACAAGCTTTGGTATATGACGTACGATTTATTGCCGTCTCTTGGAGACACGACAATAAGTTATACGTCACACGTGAAAGCTTATGCGTTACTTACGTCTACATTTAAGTCTAAGTAAGTGTTACAATTCTTGTGCTCAGACCCTTAGCTCGCCGAGCTTCTTCGTGCTTTCGATTCCCTCTCTTAGAGATACACTTTGTACGCAGGCGTGAAACGAGAGAGAACGCGAGTGGACTAAGTGATTGCGTCCTTTTCTACATGAAGATTACTCCCATTTCTCGAATGCTCGGAGAGATTACTAGAGATACTATATCTATGGCCAAACCCAGCTATACTATAGAAAAGTATATGGATGCTGAGTCTATCTTATATGTCTATGGGTGAAGCATTCCGAAGGATGCGCAGTAGAATAGTTGCGGCTTGGCCAGTCATGACCACAAATCTCCCCTCTTATTCAGCATTTGTAGCCTCATAGCTATGACAATCGGAAATAACTAATATTCAATATGGCTGTCATCGTTTCCGGCTGGAATTTTTATTATCATATTAAGCATACGGCTGCGTTCATTATGGACACTCACGCGTTTTAAGCGCATTATTCTATCTTTATCAAGCGCTTTCAGCTGAATTTTCAATAAAGACAAAATTTACTTTATCGAAAATTCAGCTGAACGGTCCCACCCGTCCTGAGCAGGTAGAATGGACTAAACTGAGTAGAAAAGTCATTTATCATTTTGCAATGCTCGCAATAATTAACGAGATATTAAGATTTAAAGATAATAGGTGGGCCGTACCTTCAACTATAGTAGGTCGGATGGATGCGCCGAATACGCATCCATCCGACCTACTATTGTCGACGGTACGGCCCACCGAGCGCACGGCGCGCGGGCTGCGAGGAGCGAGAATGGCCTAGCAGGTGCGCCTGCGGTCGTTCGAGCTTAGAAGTCGTCGTCCCTGCTCGGGACGAATGGGGCCGTATATTCATGCCACCCTGTATATATATAAAATATTGTAACACTGTAATTTTAATATTTCCTTTTTTTCACAAATTCACATTTTATTTTTTAAATAATATAATATACATTATAAATGCAACTTTGTCTTGTCATATCTGCCGTGGCACTATCTATAAGTTAAGACGCTGCAAAGTGAACATGTGGGCTCGCTATGGCAGTTGTGTAATACTTTGTGGTCACAGAGATGTTCGCACGAACACGGTCGATTGCAAGTGGGTCTTCTCATACCATATAGTATCGGCAAATAAATCTCATACCATATAGTATCGGCACCTCGGCGCTGCATTCACACTACAATTCTTCAAGCTGCTCTCCAAGCAAGGCGAACATTTCTTCCTAAGGAGAGAACAAATTTCACTTTATATTGTCCAATTTCAATCATAGATACAATTATGTACTTTACCCACGTGACATCTTTCCTGCTTTCGGCACTTGTGCCGACCACAGCTTAAAGTCTCTGAATATAGTAATGGACAGATGTGTTCGATGTTGATGCAGCACAGCTGATTATAATTGTGTTTACTGCAGGTTCTCTTCTTCTTGCAGTGCTTCTCAGAGCGCGCATCATCGATCTTACTTGTCAAGTCCTTGCAAGCGATCTTGCGGTCCATGTTACCAATGTTCAAGTCACATTCTGGGCGTTCCTCCACGTGACATGGAGCCTTGCAGATGTACGGATTATTTGTGTGAATGAATAAAAATTTTATTTAGCGCGTCTGTATGATGATAAAACGCAAAGCTCGATTACGAAGCCTTACTAGGTTGGTCGCATTTCAAATGCTTTGCGCAGGTCGGCACAGGATTCATACAACTCTCTCTCTTTTCCGTTAATGGTATTTTTGACTACATTGTGACTCTTTCAGACGTCAAAGAACAGGACTCGCAGGATCCCGGATGACAGATCTTCGGACAATGTTTCTTGCAGTTTAACGTTTTATTACAAATATTATCACAGCAAAATATATCTGCGACATTGACGTAGCAAATATGGTGCCAATATGATACAAATCATATATGATACAAATGCCGATCGGAATGTGTTGGAAACGATGCGCAATATTAAATATTATTCCTTCATTATTTATCCAATATTAGTTCCTCATTTCCGGTTGTCATAACCATGAGAGCGTCACAAATGCTGATAACGCAAAGACTATGGCCCTGAGTCAGACGCAATCGACAATGCGAAAAATAATCATGTGACGAAATGTCGTTTTCAAACGTATAATTTACTAAATTATTTATTTAATTAACAATTTATTTAATTAAAACATGATCTTTTCAATTCATATCACATAAATCTGTTTTAAAATTAGCGACATGCTTGTCAACGATTCATGTCCATTCTTGATTTCTGTCACATACATTTCTGTTATGGTCAACATGGTCTTAAAATGCCATGCAATGCCAATAGCGTTTGATTGGTCAAAATTCGTCTCATCCATATCCCATTATACGCAATGCTTCACCTTTCTGACTCCATCATAGCAAGAAGAATCAACGGTAAAACTGCGACTATTGTATTTAATTGTTTGTTTTTTTCGTACTGTACAATACAGACTATATATATATATATATATATGTGTGTGTGTGTGTGTGTGTGTGTGTGTGTGTGTGTGTGTATATATAATTACAAGTGATGCAAATAATATCAAAATAACTATTAATCAGAGATAATTATTAATCGGAGAAAAGCATAAGAACCAAATTGACGCATTTGACAGTTCTAAGAGAGTATTCAATTCCGGCTGTCAATACGCAATGATGCGATGAATAAAGCGTGAACGTGTATCAAGTAATGGCTTAGTAATTGCAATCCTTAAATAAGAGAAGGATATCTTTCTCTTTTTATACATCCAGCTTCTTCGAATAAATGATAATGGATAAATGCATTAGTAATATGTATGTCACGAGTAACGCAAAATTCTATTTTAAAGTGCACCAACGTTTCTTCATGTATAATACGAGCAGATTTTCGAATATAAAAAGTAATTATAGCGATCTCATGAATATCGTATATAAATTAGATACTGTGTGTAAGAAAAAATTGCGCGCGTGTGTGTGTGTGTGTATGCATAATTTATAATAAAATAACTGAACTTTTATACATACGAGGTCTGTTCAAAAAGTATCGCGAATTTTGAATTTCCGCGGGTTACGTATATTCGATTTTCGATTTTTTTGTGGCGTTATGTTGGTACTCATGTCTCTCACTTATGACAAGTTCGGCCATTTTGAATGTTCAGTTAATTTTTGACAGCTGCTTTGCTTGCACGTGTTTTGGCTCGTCTTCGATTTTTGCCTATTCCAAAAAATGGATCAAAGAATCTGTATCAAATTTTGTGTGAAAAACAAAATTAAGTGCGCGGACGCATTCCGAATGTTAACTGTGGCATATGGTGAAGCTACCTTGGACCGAAGCAACGTTTATCGGTGGTACAAAATGTTCTCAGAGGGCCGAGAAGATGTGAACGACGAAGAGCGTGCCGGACGCCCGAGCACGTCAACAACAGACGAAAACATTGATGAAGTGAAGAAAATAGTATTGGCCAATCGTCGAATCACCGTTAGAGAAGTTGCTGAGGACCTAAACATATCGATTGGCTCATGCCATTCGATTTTTACCAATGATTTAGGCATGAGACGGGTCGCCGCGAAATTCGTACCAAAATTGCTCAATTTCGACCAAAAACAGCATCGAATTTTTGGCCAAAAACAACACACTAATGATGCCGCAGCCACCGTATTCCCCAGATCTGGCCCCCTGTGACTTTTTCTTGTTCCCAAAACTGAAGAGGCCCATGAAAGGACAACGCTACGCTACGATTGAGGAGATAAAGACGGCATCGAAGGAGGAGCTGAACAAGATCACAAAAAATGATTTTTTGAAATGCTTCGAGGATTGGAAAAAACGTTGGCACAAGTGTATAATATCTGATGGGGATTACTTTGAAGGGGACAAAATATATATTCATGAATAAATAAATAATTTTTGAAAAAACACAAAATTCGCGTTAGTTTTTGAACAGACCTCGTATGTATACAGTCCAAACTTCAATATACAATCTAATGATTTCATCTTTCCTCCTATTCTTCAATAATTATTTTACATTATTATTACATGAATTCAGTAACTATTATCAATTTAGAATATGGAAATATTCTTATCTGATATTAGTTAATTATTTTTATGTTCGACTCCACGAAAATCTTTTTCGATAATAAATGACTACTTATATTCGATTTCAGAGTTATTATATGCAGCAATAACATCTCTCTTGTAATAATTAATAAAAGTTTACGATTAAATTCGAATACAGGTAATCAATATGTTCAATCTATTTACAAACTGTGCATAAACGCGTGTATTTTACCCTTACATCGAAATTTTTATTTCACATTACTTATCATTTCTTCCGTCTCGATAAAATAAAATTTTGATGTTTTGAAAAGTTATAAAAATCTTTTTAATTTTTAATAAACCACATCACTTATCTTATTATTTTATGGTGAATGAAACGGTGTTGGAGATCAGGTCGTCACGAAAGCTAATGTTGATTAGCTTACGCGAGTTACATTAAATGATTACTATAAACTTTCGCGGTTTATACTTTATTCGCTTGTTTCACTATATATGTATTTACATCCGTTACGGATTTATTCCTATAGAACTGATTGCACTAACGTCGGTTACCGCTCTACATGGCTAATCAAATTCTCTATTCTTGGCTATATTACAGCTCTAACATGCGGATATCTAAAAAGGAACCTTTAACATTCAACTAGAAATATTTAAGAAGCAGGGTTGGCAAGTAACGTTATTTGTAACGTCGTTACCGTAAAAGTTACTTTTTTCAGTAACGAATGGGTAACGACGTTACATTTTCTCCTGAGTAACGTTCATTGTAACGCAGTTACATTTTTGGGGTAATAATAACGATTTCACTAGTTACTTTTATCGTTACTTTATTTCTAACAACTGCCACAAAGTTTCAATCATAACTAAACTGTGTATATATATTATATATATATATATATATAAAATTTATATATATAACTTATATATATATATATATATAACT
>JAANIC010000778.1:254851-278672 GCA_017607545.1 Acromyrmex charruanus | reverse complement strand
AATTGAAGCCGAGAGACGTCGAACGACGTTTTGGCACGTGTGAACTACTGCTTCAACGGCAGAAAAGAAAAGGTTTTTTGCACCGTATCGTGACTGGCGATGAAAAGTGGATACACTACGATAATCCAAAGCGTAGAAAATCGTGGGGTAAGCCCGGCCATGCATCCACATCGTCCGCAAAACCAAATATCCATGGCTCGAAGCTTCTTCTCTGTATTTGGTGGGATCAGCAGGGTGTAATTTATTATGAACTGCTTAAACCGAACGAGACTATCACGGGGGATCGCTATCGACTTCAATTGATGCGTTTGAGTCGAGCCTTAAAAGAAAAACGGCCGCTATACGCGCAAAGACATGACAAAGTGATTTTGTTACATGACAACGCTCGGCCTCATGTTGCAAAACCAGTAAAAACCTACCTGGAAACACTTAAATGGGAAGTTCTACCCCACCCGCTGTATTCACCTGACATAGCTCCTTCTGATTTTCACCTATTCCGTTCGATGGCACATGGCCTAGCTGACCGGCGCTTTCATTCTTACGAAGAAGCTCAAAAATGGATCGATTCTTGGATAGCCTCAAAAGACATGTCGTTTTTCCGACGCGGGATTCATGTACTGCCAGAAAGATGGTCAAAAGTAGTAGAAAGTGATGGGAAGTACTTTCATTAATGTATTTTTTAATGCTCATGTGAAATAAATAACATTCTTTCATTAAAAAAACGCTACGGAATTAATTCCAACACCTAATAATATTTCAAATAGAACTTTATATAAAATATGTATGAAATATCTATATAATATTTCACAAAATGAATATTAATAAACATTTATCATAAATATTCTGTGCTGTCTGAGTAGTGCAATTTAAATCCGTACGCACAAATCGACGCAAATGTGTATGTTTAATAAAAATGTAGAAACGTGATAAACCGCGAAAAAAATCTTCAATACATTTTATTATGCTATTTGATAAAATAGCATAGCAAAATGTATTGAAAATTTTTTAATTAGATAAAATGCCCTTTGGACATTATATCAATTAAGATATTTCATTTTTACATTCAGATTAGAATAGTGTACAACGGCTTTAATGTGCACTGAGTTTTGCCAATGAAAAACACTATAATATATTATATATTTTTGTTAGCATCAAGCAAAAAAAGTAATGAAAAAGTAACTCTTTACATTTTGAATATCGGTAACGATAACGAGTTACTTTTGAAGAAAAACAACAGTAACGATAACGAGTTATTTTTATGGGATAACGTTGCCAACCCTGTTAAAAAGCAACCCCTGGATATCTGAAAAAGAACTTCTAAGATTCAACAAGAGATAGTCAACTGAAGTACAACGCGTTATTGCAAATAGTGTGCCCGATGAATACACCCAATATTTGAATAAATTAATAAAAAATGAATGAAAATACCTATTCAATACACTTCTTTATATTAAAAAATAATACTTTAAATTAATACTTTTCCATTCCATTTGAATGAATATTTTTTGAGATTATAAATATTTTTGTTTTCACATTTATATCTACTCTATATTTTCTGTACATAGCTTGCAAGCCCGCAAAAGAAATCTGTAAAACAATGAAGCCGGCAGAAAAATCCTCCACCAATGCCAGATGGCAGACTAGTGACGCGACACGGTATACAGTTAAACAAATTGAGGATAAAAATGATATGTCATCTCAAATAAAAACTCATACAAAATTATATGTTATACATGTTATTTCAAATAAAGACTTATGTAAAATTATATGTCATATTAAATAGATTGTATTTATAAGTAAAAAATGTATTGTTTTCTAAATATTTTTTCCAATTTCTCAGTTTTTCTTATCAAATCTAAATATTACGACAAAAATAAATAAAATTCTTTTTAAACAATAAATAAAAATATTCAAGCTTGTAACGGTCAAAGCTAGATTTTTATGCTTAAATAATTCAATGTGAATTGTATATATGTATATACTATCATCTACATGCATATATACCATATTTTTAACTATTCAAATTGCGCGCCGAATTAGTGTTTTCCGGACTTATAAATATTAAACTACTGGAATAATATCACAAATTAAATTAAATTGACAAGCAAATTTTAATAATTTTGATGTTCAATCTGGTATCATATTAGAAAGATGTTAATATGCTGAAAAACTATAAATAAATTTATTCGCAAAAAATATTACTTCGGCCGAAAGTCGAAACCGGATCTCTTGTACGAGCGTCCTAAGACATTAGACTACCGAGGTTCCATTATCATTTTTTTAACTCAAAATCATCAAAGTGCCGGTTATAGTTAAAGAGTAATGATTGCTTATTGGAATTTTTTTTTTCAATTTATATTTTGTTTGAATACTTAAATGAATATAAATACTCATTAAATAATAAGTTTTTTTGTGAATAAATATACAAGCCGATAAAATTTAATGGGGGATTTTTGTATTTTTGAACTTTAAAAGATGTTTTTGTAGGATTTTGTTGCGCTGCTGCAACAAACGATTACGTCATTCGTTTTTTCCATCATTCTCCATTTTTTAAATAATCGAAAAAATGTTTTTAAGATAAATTATTTTATTAATTTTTTCTGACTAAACAAAAAAATGATATCAAGGTCTGTTTTGCGGCATTTTACTCAAAAATGTTCTAATACATATTCTAATACGAAAAATATTTTTTCAATGCTTATAAAAATGTTTTATGAAAACCGCAAACAAAAAACTTTGAAAAAATTGTTAAAAAAAACCGGAAAAAATTGACAAATTTTGAAATATATAATCAAATAATTCGAAAAAAAAAGAATCGTAAAAAAACATCTGACAATTTATACTTATAACTGTATGTTTCTAATTTAAATTCTTTTTTGAAAAACTAATTTCTGATTATTTGTTCAGAAGTTATTGAATTTAAAAAGCAAAGCAGCCCGCGCGTCACCTACGGTGCGCGATATTCTTTCGAGTCTGACACATAATCACCGAATACAGGAGCATGTGTGTAGTCTTTTTTGGTCACTGATTTCAAATCTGAAGTAGAAAATATACAATTTAAAATGGCGGATCCAATATAGAGGATAAGAATTTTTAAAAATCAATAGTAAATTTTCAAAAATTATGATTATAGTAGTAATCAGAGACTTACAAAATCACCTTTCATATAAATCGTACGGATTTAAAAAAATTTTTGTTCTCTATATTGGATCCACCATTTTGAATTGCACATTTTTTACTTCAAATTTGAAATCAATGACCAAAAAAGACTACACACTATGCTCCTGTATTCGGTGATAATATATGTCAGACTCGAGAGAATATCACGCATCGTAGGTGATGCGCAGGCTACTTTGCGCTTTAAATTCAATAACTTCTGAACAAATGATCGGAAATTAGTTTTTCAAAAAAGGAATTTTTCTTTAAACTTAGAAATATACAGCAAGTATAAATTGTCAGATATTTTTTACGATTTTTTTGTTTCAAATTATTTGGTTTTATATTTCAAAATTTGTCAATTTTTTCCAATTTTTAATTATTTTTCCAAAACTTTTTGTTTGCAATTTGCATAAAACATTTTACAAGCATCGAAAAAATATTTTTGGTATTATTGAAATATTTCTGAGTTAAATATCGCAAAACAGATCTCGATATCATTTTTTATTTAGCTGGAAAAAAATTAAAAATAAATTTACTTCTGAAAAAACTGTTTTCGCTATTATTTAAAAAATGGAGGGTGATGGAAAAAAATGTAGTCGTTGTCAGTGCATCAAAATCTTACGGAAACATCTTTCAAAGTTGAAAGCAAGACCCCCCCCCCTACATTTTGTCGGATATTGATATTTTTGAAAACCCAAAGTTTTGAATGAATTTATGATTACATTTCTTTAACGTGAAAATTTTGAATAAATTTACAGCTCAATTACAAATTTTTATTTTCATCGGGCACACTAATTGCAACAAACCGACTGCTAATACTAAATTTACAATGCATGTCGCGCGCGTGTGCGTGCGTGCGTGTGTGTGCGTGTGCGTGTACGTGTACGTGTACGTGTACGTGTGCGTGCGTGCGTGCGTGCGTGCGTGCGTGCGTGCGTGTGTGTGTGTGTGTGTGTGTGTGTGTGTGTGTGTGTATGTGTGTGTGTGTGTGTGTGTGTGTGTTCGTTTATGTGTTTTTTTGTGATATTCTCCTATACTCTTCCCTATATTACTGACTAATGGCTGTTAAGTAAATAAGAGAACATAAGAAGTGCAAAACGCGATGGCAAGATCCCGCAATATCTCGCACGTAAACATCATCCTAATATTGTATAATAGTTTGTAAAACATTCTCATAATTGTTAATATAGTGTTTTAAATTTCAACGATAACTTTAAGTGGACCCCAATAGACGAACTTGTATCCACGCGCCGAGAATTATTTTTGTGAGAAACGTTTATAATAATAATATATCAAAGTTCCTAATCACGATGTGCGTGTGTCAAATAAGCGTGATGAATAATTGTATATGCAAAGAACGATTTTGCTGAAGTATATAAAAATTTGGCTAGATACTGACATGAAAATAATTTTATTGAACTATCAAAATAATTGAGCACGAGCGTAGCATGATGGACAGCGCGAGTCTACCAGTTCTGCTAATCCAAGCAGAACAATAAGTCACAAGAATATTAAATAAGTCAAAATGATATTAAAATTAATCGGAAATGATTGAAAAATGACTTTTAATCATTTTGGAGTGATATTTTGATATCATAATGACTTGTTGTTCTGCTTGGGAGGGGATCCCTTGCAAATTCGGGTTCAATCCCCAGCAGATTTAAGAAATTTTCACGCACTCGTAGCTCCTCTTCGATGATCTGTTAAACTATCAAGAGTATTTATTGCTAAGAAAACTTTAAACTGCTGTTCGGAACCAGCGTTAAATTATAGATTTCATACATGAAGAATAGAGACCAGGAGACTGAATGCTTTCAGAAAATGTGACCAAAATCAGGTTTCTGAATTAGTATTGGTGGAGCTCGGTAGGCAGTGTTTGAATCGCAAAACTCCTTTCATATACGCTTACGCACACACAATCACACACAATAATCAAAGAATAAAGATGTTATTCTTTGATATCATGCTTTAATAGTAACAGGAAGACGTAAATTGTCATTTAAACTGCATGAAAAATAGAACGAGCATTCTTCATGTAAAACTGATACGACCTACCATGCAAACTGCGAGAACAGTGTCGTGGAACGAAAACGACATCTCAATCGAACTAATTCAGATGACCACTTTGAGCACATAATCTGACAGCATCGTCCATATAAGTTTGGTCTTCTGATTTCTATCCTTCATAATCCCATATATCTGTGTATAACCTGCGTGCGCACCACAGACATATGTACGAGAGGAAGGTCCTGTTCCAACTTTGGAATGTTGCGTCATTGAGATGGATGGATTAAAACTTAACTTATTTGTAGACTCTGACTGTCCTTTCTCATAATTAAACGAACAATTGATTGGATTTATGACATCATTACATGGTTTCACAATTGGATTTACGACATTATTACATTAGTTTACAATTGACTTAATAAAATATGGTTGTTCTGGATGCGTTTATTTGTAAGTGAAGATGAGATTTTCATGATATGACATATTCGAGCGTTAACTTTTATTAACTTTTATTTTATGTTAATCTTATTTCATTTTATCGTTATAATTTATATTCACGGACTAATGAGGACTAAGTAAAGTCGAAATGTTCCGTGAAACTTACATATTTAAATAAAATAAATATTACCACATATTATATACCTAATATAACTCGTTTTAATTTTGTAACCTAGACTGTTTCTGTAAGCTTGTTTATTGTAAGCTATACGAACATAAAAAGTGATATTAATTATTAATTTTATTTTGTGATATCTTAATTTATTTGAATCAAACTATTATGTAGGACGCTCAAGTATGATGAACAATGCTACAAAAAGTTTTGATTTTTTGAGTATTCTATGTATAATTATTTTGATAGCCCAATAAAATTTCTTTTAGGTTGATATCTAAATATCTAAATTTTTAGACATTTCAGCAAAATCGTTCTTTCCGTATATGTTTCAGAAAGAACCTTGGTGAAAATAAAAATTGATGGCGTAAATTAGTGTACGGAGAGAAGGGGGGAGGGAGGAATAATAATTTTCGAAGAGGAGGGAGGCAGAATCATAATTCTTAGAAAAGATAAATTAGAACAGTGAAATATAAAAGAAATATCTTAACACTTTGATTATCAAGCTGATTTTGGATTATCAACTGAATTTAATAAACATGGTATACAATTATACTAATGTTTTATTTTTTTTAATACCTTAATATAAGGATTATGTCCAGTTTTATAGAAAAATTTGAGCCCTGAATGAACAACTTTAAGACATGTCTAAAATTTTAAGATATCGAAAGAGAATAAAAAATTCCATAAGCCCAACCTTATAGGAGAGGTTTCCTGAGTGCTAGAACTACGCAAAGTTCGTTATTATGACTATGTATCACTAGTCTTATCCGATTTCTCTGCGTCCAGGGTATCTCCTCACGGTGACAGCGATAACGGATTATATTAAAGACATTAAATTAATGTCTGAAATGTATTTGGTATATTCTAGAATATTACTGCTTGCAAAAATGGCTATCATATGGTTGAGTATTGTGTGCAACATGGTGACAGTCAGATGTTCAGCCGGGGTCCAAATTGGGCATAGTTCTTTTTTTTTACATTATTTCTTTAATGTCTTAAATATTTCGTAAAATTGTTTTTAATGGAGTAAGTAACACCTCACCTACAAAAAAGTGATAGGAATTTTACAAATTTTATACGTCACATAAATAGAGAAGAGTGGGCATGAAAGATACATATTTTGAAAGAGTCATTTTGTATTTCAACTAATTGAATATCACCAAAAATTTAAAAATATTTTCATATGATAACAGTACTAAAACTACGTTATCCATAAACATTTGACAGTCATCGTCAAAACGGCGTTGCTGTAATGAAAAATGCAAAATTATCGTTACAAAAAGTTTTTTTTGAGTTAAATTTCCAAATCTTTTTCGGTTATTTAAAATTAGCGATTAGTTTTTAGAAAAATTTTTTTTTTAATTTTTTTTTAAATACTATATAGTATATACATTAATGTAATTAAGAAATGTAATTACAAATTCTTTGTTTATTTTGATTTATCAGATATTCTGTGATTAGATTTTTTACATATAATGTTATGAAAGAGCCGGTATTGAGAGCTATGAAAAAAAGCCAGTTCTATTATTGCTTTGCCTGGATCTTTTATTGCATACCAAGAAATGTTCTTTTCAGTACAAATTGACTTTCTACTTTTTTAATACAATTCAAGTAATTTTAATACGTTAGTCCTTTTTTGAAATATATCGTATACTGATGATCAATCCATTTTCATTCGCTTAGTGTCGATATATCATCGCATGGCGTCAATATATGATCCTATCGGCACACTTCTGCACAAGATTATCTTCAGATACAGCCTCCTTCAAGGAGCATCCATGCGCATATTTGTAAGTAAATAGATTTTCATATATTTCTGTTTTATAAAACAGCATTCTGATTATGTTGCTGTTATATTAAATTATACTGAAGTATTTTACCGACTCAACTTCCATATTTCACTCTTTTCAATCGTCATGTTTAATAGATTATCTGTATGTAATGAAGACTAGTATCAGTGCAAATTGTATTCTGACTGGGCTCATACTTCATGTGACAATAAGAGAAATTTTCATTTCTTTTACAATAAATATTTTTAATTCGAAATATTATTTGTAAAATTTCTATTTTTTGCACATTTTTTAATTTAAAAAAAAAATATTTGTTAAAAGATGACGTTTTGATTTTATTGTATTAAAGCTTATATAATTTAGTACTTGGCTCTTTCCAAACCATTATTTTGAAAGAGCTAAATTTCTTGTTTATGAAAAATGGTAAACCATTAAATCTTTGTTAATGGCTAAATATTATTGTTCTGTTAAATTGGATCTTAGATAAATGAGTACATTTAAGTAAGAAAGCGATTATATTTGTTTAACACCAAATTAAATATTCTTTTCATATTTTGAAAAAAAAAACATCTCTTTCATGCTCTCTTTCCTCTATAGATGACATAACAGACAAAATGTTAAGAAGTAAATGCCATTTTTATGTTTACTGTTCCAATTTACGCTTCCTAGAAGTTTTGTTTTACACTTCTGTCACTCACTCCTTTACATCCAATTTATACTTTGATTTTTAATTTTTAATTTTTTGTTAAAAAAGAGCAAGCTCGATATCAGCATGGATTTATTCGTCCAAATGTACCGAATGCTGAACGAACACAAATAATCTGATCAATTCGACAATGAAATAAAGCTTTCTCCGCGCGCAGACACAGACTTTTGTTTATGTTTCGTTTAGTTATAAATATATATCGAGTGTAAAAAGATAATACATATACTTTGTATTTATGCAAAAGACGTGTTTCCCTGTGTCGCGCATTCTTCGTGACGCATTCGATTGTTAGATAACAGTTTGACCATCCGTTCCCGATTCGCTAATAGCGTATTCGATTTATTAATTCGACTCGACTCTTAATAATCTGTTCTGTTTAGCTATAAAAGAAGAGCTAAACTATGCGAGAAATGCAGCTAAAAAAAAACAGACAGTTGATTTGAAGCGGGTCGAATCAGTAAATCGAATACGCTATAAGATCTTTCTGGAAGAAGTAACATCAAGGTTGCTAATTGGTGCGCGAAGGGTGCTGGAAAAACGTTATCGCTAAGTTATTAAAGTAATGACATCGATGTGTTTTTTTTTCTATATAATCACGATCCTCTACATCATTTCCTACATCAGTCATCTCGTTCTCATAACTAGCCTCCCTCTAAACCGAATTTTATATAAATGTATTATCTCTATGAGATTATCCGTCAGAATATCGAAGATAAAGCGACGCGAATACAAGACCATTCGCATAGATACATTCTTTCTCCCATACATTGATTTCCCGTATGTGTATTCCGAATAAAATAAAAAAGGAGCACGGCAGTGTCTCGTGCCATGATGCTGCGCTTGTCTTAGCGCCGAGACGCTATCATGTCTCCAAATATAATTTGTATAGAGTGGTGCGTCATCAGCGATACGACCTGGAAGGAGATAATTCTACATAAAATAGACAGATAAATAACAGAAACTAGAATCGTATATAAAACTTCCGTATTCTGGAGAAAATATAACTGAAAGATTAGAAAATCAATCAGCGTTTCCGAGTCAATTTATTAATGTCTCAGAAAATTTTTCTTATTCTTTATACAATTTTTTATAATTTCTACAAATTTCAGAACTTTTGTATAATTTTTTATAACTTTTTAGAACATTTCTCTGAATTGGAACATTTTTCAGAAGTGCTTAGAAAATTTATATCTGGAATTCTTTATATATGTGAATTCAGATTATTTTAAGACCTTGAAAATGTTTCATTCTATAACTTAATTGTGAAGAAAACTTATAAATCTAAAGAAATTTGAAATATTTTTTCACAAATGTTCATAAATTGAAAATATAAAGTTTCTTAAAAATATTGTGAGCTTTCATGAACATTTTTTTCACCAGGACTATTTATAAGTTAACTTCCAATTAAACGTAGCGACTACGTAAGTGTAAATATACAAATATATTCTATTTAACAAAATGAAATGTTTCTCTCTATTTTTTATTATTTTTAAACAAACTATTAAATTATTTTTATACTGTGATAGCATTAAATAATTTATATTGAATATTGT
The DNA here is from genome assembly GCA_017607545.1 of Acromyrmex charruanus. Classification (NCBI taxonomy): domain Eukaryota; kingdom Metazoa; phylum Arthropoda; class Insecta; order Hymenoptera; family Formicidae; genus Acromyrmex; species Acromyrmex charruanus. The sequence continues at coordinate 268,844 of JAANIC010000778.1, read as the reverse complement.
CCAGATTTAAAAATAATAACAAAAACATCAGTATTATCGAAATTATCAAGAACTTCTCAAAATTTTGTTCCAACTTTTCTTTTGTTTTTAACTGTAAAAATCGTCATTCCTTCCCAGTTACATGGCCAATAACAGACTACTCTGTACTAATCGGTAGATTAAACATACGTCTCCTCTACAAAATCTCTCTACTAGAAGTCTTGTGACAAAAGAATGTCATTAGATATATCGAATCCTCGGTATATTAGGTAGAAAAGTGCACTTGCCTCGGCATATACAATTGCAACGTAAATTTGTTTATATTGTTGTATATTATATGTATATAGATACTGATGTACGTAATTAAGATTTCGCCGATATTTCGTCAAAACCTGATTAGCAGTTTCCTTTATTACAAAAAAATGTCAAAAGACAAAATCTCCAGTAGTATAAATCTTTTGTTTTATACCTTTGATAAATAAAACCTCTAATAAATTATTTTGGTTTCCTTACAAGAAGAAACATATTCCACGAGTCTCTCTTTTTTTAGAAAACCACTCTGTACTCTCATATCTATATACACATTAGCATATGTACAGGATATACACAGAATATCCCAGACGTCGACGCTTCCTTTTCGAGGGCCAAACAACAAGATTGTTCGTCCGTGCTATTAATAATTTATTGCTCACTTCAGTACGACTTCCTATCTCAACGTCAGGCCGATTATTTTCCTTCAGTTTGTGTCAGTGGCTTTCGATATAGTTTCATCTTTCATCATTGATCGTGGAGGATGCGCCACGTTCTAGGAAATTTCGTATATATTTCAAGATGTTATGAAAGAATGGCATTGTTTTCCCTTCCAAAAAAATTCACCCAGCCTCGGCTTTTTTTCCCTTATTCCCCTTTGCTTTTTGCTCGATATTGATTCTCTTCGCCGGATTCGAACAATATCCCGTTTCGCACAAATCGTCGAACAATATCCCGTAACTCGATCATTTTCCTTCTCTCCATTTCATTCTGCCTTTTCTGCTTCCGCCCGTTCGTTTGTATTTTAGGCCTCTTCGGAATGTGAACCCTGAGAACTGCGTTTCTTCTTGTGGTTGTTATGATGATGATAGTTGTGGTGCTGATGGTGGTGGTGATGTTCTCGATGCTGCATCAAAGCGTCTGTCTCCGGCTGATTTTGATGGCCTACTAGGAGGTCCAAGGTGCCCTTAGGTACAACGGGCGCTTGTTCGCCTGTTGGCGGAATCGGCGTCGCGATCGGTGACTCAACCGGAAGTGGCACGCAGTGTAATACGTAACATCTCACACCCGCCAAGATAAAGCCTGAAACAATAAAAATAATAATTAGAGGCGTATTTTTACATTGGAGTCTCATCAATTGCAATTGATTCAAGTGGTGACGAGCACACGCGTGTCACCAATACGCCGATCGATTAAGCGCGCTTATAATCCTTTATTTAACGCTTTGCAATCGACTATTATGTCTATTCTACAATAGGATCGCAAGTCATAAGAAAGAAATTGATCAATCACAGTTGAATAATAAAAAAAATAATAGATCATGATTACTTAATTTCTTACGACTTATGGATTACGATCTTTTTATTATAACTAACCCTGCTTAAAAAATTTGATAAAAAACGAAGAAGAAATTTATAAAAATCTGATAAGAATCCTATATAATTTTTATCAGAATCTATCGGACATTAATCACAATAGATGGAAAAGTTTTAAATTTCTATCTTATATTAAATTTTTATATCTTATATTAAATAAACGATAGAATACTTATCGGAGATCACAAGCTTCTCTCTCTCTCTCTCTCTCTCTCTCTCTCTCTCTCTCTCTCTCTCCCTCCTCCCCCCCCTCTCTCTCTCTATGATCCCGTCACATTATCTGATTTAATAAGAAATAACGAAAGAATGTTTATATGAACCAATACAATTTAATCCTAATACGCGCCCCTATTTGAATAAGACAGATATTATAGAAAAATTATCGTACTCAATCGTTGGCAATATAATGTGTCACTTAGATCACTGCATTATTTAAGTTAATAAGAAATAAACGAAAAGATATTTTTATAAAAAAGATGAACTTATAAAGTTTAATCCAAAAATGTCTCTATATGTTTGAATAAGACAGATGTTATAGAAAAATTATTGTATCCTATCGTTGACAATATAATATGACATTCTTCAGATCATTAAACAATTATTTTGCAGATTTCAGCATACATAATAAAGCTGTACATTTAATATATCATTTTATATCTTATCTTATTTAAACGATAGAATAAGTAACTGCATGTATAACATAAGCTTCTTTGTCACATTATTTGATTTAATATAAAATAAGTGACAGGATGATTTATGCGAATCTATACAATTTAATCCGAAAATGTCCCTGTTTAAATAGGTAGATATTATAAAAAAATTATTTCACCGTTGTTATATAATTGATTATTCACTTACGTCATTACCCATATAGCACAAAAAGATTGCAGAAACATTGCAGAATGATTTCATTAAAACATTGCAATATTGCATGGTGATTGCGAAACGTTGCTGAATCATTGTTGCAAAATTCCAACAATGTTAAGATGTCCGCTTTTTGTTATATTGCAACAAAACGTTCCAGCAATATTGCAATGTAATGTATTTGAATAAATTTTTTACGAAGACTCTAAAATAAAAATATTTCACTAACTTTAATTTGTCTACAAATCGCATTTCTAGTGATATGTGCTTTTCAAAAGCAATTTTTTATTAAATAAAATCAATTTTTTATTAAATAAAATATTCCAATAAATATAGTATTAAATCTGAAGGATAAATTTATTCGTAAGAATAAAGCATGTATGTGTGTGCCCCGAACAAACTACAAATATTATTCACATTAATATAATAATACAGTCGCAAATTAATATAATAATACAGTCACAAAATGGTTTCGAATTAAAAAGAATCACTGCAATTTACTTAATCCATGATTAACTTGGTAAGTGATTCTTTTTAATTCGAAACCATTTCGAGTCAATTGAAATCGATTAAAAACGATGACGGTATGAAATTTATCAATAAAATTCAGGCGCTAGTTTATTCTTACTTGATCACATCAGGCATAAATACATCACATAATTAATATTTTAATAAATTATTTTCAGCAGTTTAATTGCTTATCGTCTTATCCGATGATGATGCATTGATTGTATCCAAACTTGATATTATACAATCTTTTGATTTCATATTTAAAATAAATATAAAACTTAGCTATGAAATGACCGTCAAATAATAGATCAATAAATTTTTTATTTAAATATAAAATGAATTATATTAATTATTATATCATAAAAATGGCTGTTAAGGGGGTATAACACCTTTTACGGCCAAAATCGACCTCATTTTCAAGATTTTTTTTTACATACAAAGAAGTGCGCAATTCAAAATCGGGTTTTTGGGCTTTTTTATTTACATATTAAAGACACTGAACATATTTTTTGTTTTTGAAAAATCATCATGGTTTATAAAATAAACGCCGTCAAAAGAGGCCGCTAGAGTCGCGTATGTCTTGCTGGTGTACACGATTGTGGCTGACTGGAGTGACCTAAAGCAAAAATACAAATTGGTTCTTAATCTGTGATAGTTTGGCTAAGGTAGTACCGGTGGATTTTAAAAAATATCAATTTTTGAGAAAATGGCGCGACTTTGAAAAAAAAAATCGAATTTTCGCCTAAAAATCTGACATAAAATCGATTGCCAAAAAAAATCTAGTGATTCTTTTTAAAAAAGGCTAGGTAGTACCATAAAGGCACCCATGCTGAGTATAAAGATATTTGACTTTTGTCGATCGGATAAAAATGTGGGCGTTGTGATGTACACCAGCTTGAAAAATAGTGTTTTTCAGAAAACGCGTTTTAAGTTTTGGTACGAGAAATCTTGCAATTATTAGCTTATTACCTTAATCGGCAATGCCTGGCCCGTACAATTGTCCTTCCAAATTAAGGTCCTCATCATCTTTGGCCTTTTTATTGGACATGTCAAGTCTCCGAGCTGCTTTAGCTTCCGCAGTCATGGCGCGCTCGGCTGCGCGGATCCGCCGTTCATCGGTTTCTATGCAAAAGTTGTAGCAGGTGGTACCGATCGTTAAGTTAAGAACTTGCATAATTTCCAATACACTTTTTAGGCCATCGTTGAAATTGCAAACAGCAATATTTGCAGCAATATCGACGATCGCCTTGCTGCTGTGGACCCCTTTCGGCGCTATAGACCACAGCACAGAGTTGAAGCTCTCGTTGTTATTTTGAGTATACCCGCCAAGACAGCGGGATAATAAATCGTCAGAACTTAATTCTTCGTAGATAGGCTTGACTGCTTTGAAAACTTCATCCTTCATGGCTTCTTTGTGTTTATATTCATTTAATTTATTGAGCGCTCTCGCCTGCTGCCACGTACACCACGTACCCACTGGGCAATTTTCGTGTCGCGGTACGCTATCAGTGGAAATTTTGTGAAATAAAGTAGCCCATATTTCTCGTTTCATACCTTCGATGGAATCAGTATTTCTGCGAATAGCTAAACCGTAGTATATTGTCAATTCATCAATAACTTTTGCAGTCAGTTTTCCACGTCCTCCAAGACCACGTACATTTTTTTTCAAACGACATCTAACATACTATCCCAAACTATTAGGAAACCTGAAATACTTGACAAACACAAGAGAAAGGCAGCGAGCTCGGTGAGCGCCCCGAGGCCCTCTCCCCGCGCTAGAGGTAATACACAAGCATAGCTGTTTTCGACGTGAAATAAATTCAAGATCGCTTAGGCGTTAATGGGATCATATTCTAGACATCTTAAAGTATCATTTAAGCCAATAAAAAATTTTTGTATTTTTTGAAGCCGCAAAGGTGTTATATCCCCTTAAACTAAAAGACTGTATTACATAAATAAACTTATATTTAAAAACTTATATGTAAAAACTTATATTGTTATATTATTATTATTGTAACAATTAAAGAATTACAGTTTTGCAATGTTTGTGGAATATTACAAGCATATTACTAACATTTTGCAGGCATATTGTTAATTTACATTTCTGTAATATTTCTGCAATATTAATTGCAATCTGCAATATTGCAACATTACAGCAATATTGCTTCAATCTTTTGTGCTGGAGTAAGTAATTAATTATTTAATAATCTAAATGTCACATTATGTTGCCAACTATAGAATACGATAATTTTTCCATAAAATCTATCTTATTCTAACATATATGGACATTCTGGATTAAATTATATAGTTTCTTATAAACATTATATTGTTTTTTTTATTATATAGTTTAAATATCATTTTTAATCGTAAATTTCAGATTATTTACCTATTATATTAAATAAATTTTCTATATTTATCTGTATCGTTTTCGTCATATAGCTTAGATGCTGTTTTGAATCTATTTCTATCTGGCCATGTTGTATTAAAATTAATAATATGCTATCATGTTTTTGAATCGTAAATTTCAGACTCGTTTCTTAACTCGTTTAAAGTACGTGACATATTTTCTTTATTTCTGTATTGTATTTATTATACAATTTAAATGTCGGTTTTAATCAATTATTTTAGTCGTGTATTTTATCAAAATTAATAATATTCTATCATATCTTTAATCGTAAATTTCAAATTCTAAAATTTAAGATTAAATTTCAGATTCTAAAATTTACAAAGCAAAAACACGAAAGAATATTATTAATTTTGATAGAACATGGTTAGATAGAAATTGATTGAAAACGATATCTGAGCTGACAAAAATGATACAGAAGTATAGAAACTCTATCAAATATTTTAGGTAAGTAATCTCAAATTTACAATTCAAAAACACGATAGAATGTTATTAATTATTAATTTTCATAAAACGTGACTAGATAGAAATTGTTTAAAAACGATAATTAAACTATATGATGAAAATGATAGAGAAATATAGAAAATTTATATCAAGGCAAGTTATCTAAAGATTTGAGATTAAAAACGATACTTAAGGTATATGATAAACATGATACAATGTTTATCTATGTAACTTAATCCAGAAATGTCTCTACTATTACATGCTCAAATATCCAGACAAATGTGCGATTATAGCTCAGCGTTAGAGTGCTAGACTATCACCCCCTATGTCTTAAGTTCGAATCCCGTGGATTCCAATATGCGTTTTCAAAAATTGTAAATTTCCGATGCATAATTGTAATTAATAAATTGCATGTAAAAATATAAATGAATTCTACAAAAGAATAATAGAAAACAATAACTGTATTTTAATTATTATAAAAAGCTTTTTTTAAAAATAATATGAAATTACGATTAAAACAATACAATATTATTAATTATGATAAAACATGACCAGATAAAAATTGATTAAAAACGATATTGTCGCCGTGCGACAAAAATGATAGAGAAATATAAAAAAATCTATTAAATATATCAGGTAAATAATCTAAAATTTACGAACCAAAAACACGATAGAATATTATCGATTTTGATAAAATATGGCTAGATAGAAATTGATTAAATACGATATATAAGCTATATGACAAAAAAGGATAGAGAAATATAGAAAATCTATTAGATATTTCAGATAAGTAATCTGAAATTTACGAACCAAAAACACGATTCAGATAAAATTTTTTCCTATCTGATTCTATAGGACTTTTTAAGCAGGGAGCTTTAACAGTCACCTAACGGATAATTTTAAAGAGAAAATTAATTCAGGATTGATCGGAAAATCCGAGTTTATTGAAAAACTCCATATATCTCCTGTTCTTTCTCTAAATAAATATATTCTGTTTAATCTAAATCGATTTAATGTAAATTAATTTATTATTGCAATCATACACACATAGTAATTCGTAAAAACAATTACTTCATTTCTCTATTGTTGGTAAATTGGTGCATGAAACAAGCTGGAAATATTTTCATAACTCTACAAAATCATTGAAGAGAACGCAATATTCAATTTCTTCAACCCACGATATGGAACGCGCTTATATTTTATATTATAAATTTTCGCTTGTTCTGCAAGAGCGTGTCTTATGATATATAACATCAAGATAAAAGCTAACGTGACGCAAAAGAAGAGTTTTCCACATCTAAAAACTAAGACTTACCAAGTATAAGTAGGGCAGCGCCTGCCACCAGTAACGCCAACCTGTGGTTGGTGGTCGTTGCACCCGGAACGAGTTGGACGAGACCGACCACGAGCACCACCGCACCCAACAACAGACATACCACCACAGCGTGCAGCCCGGATATCTGTAGGCAAAGATCTTCATCAGGCGATGAATATGCTTATTTTCGCTTATTGCCGCTTCCGGCGCTTATACATATTATATATACACTATTATATTGTTCATAAGTTTCCAAACATCTTTAAATATAAAATAAAAACACATTCTTTGAGTTTTTGTTTAATACAGCTGTAATAATTTGTCTCGATAGTCTAAAAGCTTGAGACGTTTGTACGAAATACAAAGGATTCGAGGTTCTCGGCCGAGGTTTTTCGCAATAAATTTAATTATAGTTTTTCAGCACATTAACATCTTTCTAATATACCTGATTGAGCATTAAATTATTAAAAATTGCTTATCAATTTAATTTAATTTGTGATATTATTACAATAGTTTAATTGCGTTTATAAATCCGGAAAACCAATTCGGCGCGCAGTTCGAATAGCTATAAATATGGTATTTATGCATGTATATATATATAATAACTTATATATATATAATTCACTTTTAATTGAATTATTTAAAGCATTATTGAATTATTTCCAGCTTCTACTGGCTTCCAGTTTATCGATCATGTTCTCACATATACGGTCTAAAATAAGATTTTTATTGTTTGCAATAATTTGGTTTTTTAATTATAAAATAAATAAAATATCTGTGTCATGGATTAGAAAACTTACAATTTTTTCGCATTCTCCTTTTGCTTTTATTATAACTTTACATATTTTGGCATTGTAAATTAATTTCTCAAGCATACTTGATGACATTTTGTTCCAGATCCATTAGCGTCACTGCCAGAGTTGTGGATGACCTACTTTTCTTATCTATCATTCAGAGATTTTTTTATAAATTGCAAACCGGCAATTTTTATCAGAATTCCACTCAGATATCGCATTGATAGTACCTTCCTTAACATCGATGTATCTGCGTGGAATTCTGATAAAAATTATTAGTTCGGCTTGTTATTAATAAACAAATTGAGAGTTGTCAATGACGCCGCGAAAAGATGAAGTATCAAACTAATTACTAAATACAGTGACAAATTAATTTACGACAAAAATCAAAAACAATTCATTATCCAAGTTATCGGCGAATACAAAAAATGTATCCCAATGTAAATAAAAGCACTTTACTTAAACCGCTTCAATAAGAAATTTAACTTGTATAACTTACAGAGCTTTTTGAGATTATATGAGAAACTGAAATTCGAAATATTTTGTAAAATTTGGTTAATCTTGTAATATTCGATGCAATAAATAAATTTATTACTTATGTATTTTTTATTCAGACAGTTGTCAACTGTCATCGTAATGCGTATCCTTGTAACGCTGTCAATTTCCTGTGAAATTTTATTTTCGTGAAGTTTACAGGAATATTGATAGCTATCCGTTGTTAAAAGACTATTTTTACGGCGGAGTAATATTTTTTTTCCTATGTGCAAAAATTGAAATTGCGCGAAGATAGAAAGATTACGTTATATTCACCGCGTCGCTGCCGAGAGCGAGATTGGGATTGGAAGAGTGACGGGATTGTTTATTAGAGTAAGGGAGATACGATCAAAGTGGAAGCGAGTCTCAAGCCGAGCGGCAAACCGTGAAACTTCAAACGTCAGCGTATCGCATGCTACAAGATTTCTTAAGAATATTAAATTAAATATATTAAAAATTAATATTAATTATTTGAATTCTGTTATATTAAAATTTTATATTTTTGTAAATCAATATAAGATTGTCTGAGCACAATTAATTATTATTTATTCAAAATTTAGAATATTCATTAAATTCGATTGATACTTCTAAGAAATGGAACAATAATTGGTTCAGACAAATTGCGTTTGATAAGGAAATTTACCATAGATTCGAGCAATTCAAGCCGTTTCATACTAAGTGTTACATGATAACTTGATAGATATAGGATTTATGAGGGCAAATCAATAAATACCCGTGTTAGTAATGAAGACGCAAGCTTTTCACAAAAATTTTTTTTATTTTTCAACGTAATCCCCTTTTAGGAGGATACACTTTTCCCAATGCTTCTGCCATTTTTTTAACTCCTCAGAAAAATACGATTTGTCGAACTCTGCAAAATAGGCCTCTGTTTCGGCGATGACCTCATTCGACGTGAATTTCTTTCCACCGAGCCATTTTTTCAAGTTTGGAAACAAGAAGTTACAGGGGGCTAAATCCGGAGAGTACGGTGGATGCGGCAGCAATTCGTAGCAAAAATAAGTGGATGCAACCGCATCCGCTTGTTGTCCATCGTGAGCAATCGAGCCGACAGTTTTTTCATTTCCAAGTTATCATGCAAAATATTGAATGCTGTTCCGTACGACACGCCTACGGCCTCTGCTACTTCATGCACTTTCGTTCGGCGATCAGCGAGAATCATGTCGTGGATTTTTTCAACGATTTCTTCAGTAACCACGTCTGCCGGGTGGCCTGGGCGCTCTTCATCAAAAACAGACGAACGACTACGTTTGAATTCGTTGAACCAATATCTGACAGTTGTCATAGATGGTGAAGAGTTCCCGTAGACGGCATCCATTCGTTTTTATTTCTTCGTACGTTTTTCCATCCAAAAATAAGAAATGAATTACGGATCGATATTGCTCTTTTTCCATTGTATCGGAAAACATCAAACACGCTCACTACGAATTGCTGTCAAATCAAGACTATTGCATGAATCATTCTGAAATTTTGTATGGCGTCGTTTGAAAGATGGTAGTACACGATGGTAATGCCAACTTGCATCAGCAACGTCGCCTGTCTTGAAACACGGGTACTTATTGATTTGCCCTTGTATGGGCCCATTTGGCACAAGTAACTGCTCAGGAGATAATAGGGTTAGTTGGCTGGTGCTGCCGTGGCGCTGGGGTATCGGTAATTGCGGTGAAAGAAGTTGGTAGCGCTGGCGGTGTGTATGATGGCGCGAGCGAGTGCAGCGTGCGTATAAAAGTTAGCGATCAATGTAAGCTCAGTTCACATTGTAATAAAGGATCTCAGTTTCTTTGCAATTCATTAATACAGTCCACACAACCGAGGAGAACATTCTCATAAGGCATTTGGGCAAGTCCCCGGCTCACCATCGAGCACATTCCATACACTAGGAAAGGAGAGAAGAGTGGATTAAAAGAAAAGTGAATATAACACAAAATAAAAATTTACATCTTTATTAACAGCATAACCTGCCGACATGCGGGTTATTGTCCAGTTATTGACGTTTGAGACGACTCGAGAGAATCACCGTGATATTTTAGAGGCCTTAAGGGTCTGACGTGAGGCCCTTAAGGCCTCATAGGCCGCGTTCCGGCGAGACAGTGGCGTCGACCCTCACAACGCGTTACTGGACGATCATTCTTGCGCGATGCGGGAGACTTCCCAGTTATAACTCACGCGGCCTTTAGCCTCTGATATATAAGGACCTGCCTACCAGCACGGTTACCTTTCTTTGTCATTCTATAGAAAAGCAATTTTTATTTACCAACGCGATCGTTTGAATTAGAATTACAATTATTTAAATGAAAAAAACTAACAATTAATATGAATTGAGTGAAGGATAAGAAGAATTGAGCAGCTTCTATAAGCGCGATCAATTCTGAGAAAGGAAAAACTAAGCAGTTTCTACAAGCGCGGTCAGCCCAAGGAAAGAGAGAGAACTGAGCAACTTCTACAAGCGCAGTCAATTCCGGAGAAGAGATAGACTAAGTAGCTTCTACAAGCGCGGTCAGCCCCTTGAAGTATTTAGGAAAAACAGAGTATTAAAGAACTAAGACATTCGTATTTCTTTTCTTGAGAATTATATCATATTGTGAGATATTCCAAATTTTCTGCTCTTCGACAGATTCCGATCCGAACAGAAATTCGGCTGAATAAAAAATTATCACGGAGTTCGGTTTTCGCCGCGTTTATATAGGCGCTAGTCGATGGCGCTCGCGAGTCGGAAGGAAGAGAGGGTCGATTTTCCAGAAATTGGAACTGTGACAAATTTGTATTGAATTTCCCATAGAAATATTGATCATATTACACTGGAATTTGGCACGGAAGCAACAAATTTAATGTAATTTTAAAAGATCGAATCAATTTCTTGTTATTTAATAACATTTTGAAGTTATTAATTAATCTAATTTTCAGATTTTTCTCCCTGATTCGTGCCGCTCCTTCCCTCATTGGTCGGCGCTCACTATTATACTATTTCGGCTGAATAAAGTAATTACAACGATTAAGAAAACGATAACTAAATAAAAATGTGAATATGTCGCAGGATCGCAAATAATATTCTTAGCCTGAGGGGCCGAAATCTCATGCGGCGCATCTTATGTGCCGCAAAAATAATATCATCTATCGGAAATAGAACAGAAGACTGATATAAACATTTTCAAGTGCAGCCTCTTCTAGATCCTGCATAACTATATCAACTAAAATGGGTGATAAAATTGGAGAGCCTAAAATTGGTGTGCCGAAAATTGGCTATTGCAACCAATTAAAAATGCCATGTCATATTTTACCATCTAATTTGCTGCAATCTTTTCTTTCAGTGTAACAAAACACGTGTGCACGCAAAAATAATATAAGATCATTCATGTCAAATAAGATATATGGTTAATGCAACAATATTTTATTCAATTAAACTTAACTGCAATCTGCTTATCAAATTGTTCAATGTTGGTTAACGAAAATGATTCAATTTTATTTTAATTGACAGGACTACTATTATTTGGAAGTTTTCAAGAAAAATCAATTAATAGCATCGTATATTTATTTGGATAGTCTCACGGAGTCAACTAAATGCGTTTATATTATATGTTTATATTTATATGAGACATATATGTATATATATATATATATACATATACACACACATATAAATTGTTTTAAATGCGAGGATTTGTTTAAATGAAACTATACCTTTATTATGTGAAATAACGTTTTTATAAATTATATATATTTAAGACAACGAAATGTTTTGTCAAATAAGTATATATTCTACTTTAGTATAGACGAATTTTTGAGTAAGACTAACCCAATTAAGTAAGACTAATCCATTATTAATCGTTTATATCAGACATATAAATATTAAGTAAGACTGACTTAATTCATCATTAATTGAAGTATATGAGAAGCTTAAATATTTAATTACTTTAACTGTATAAATTTTGGAAGAAATATTTTTCAGAAAAAACAACAATTATTTATTGGAAAGTAAGGTTGTTAATATTTATGTTGGGTCAACAATTTTGAACTAATGCGTGAATAACGTATTAACAATGTCAAATCGATATTTATTTAATCACAGTAAATTATTTAACTTTCCAAAATCACTAAGTAATTCTGACTACATATATTTTTTTAAATGACTGAATAACGTATGTCATGCCAAACAGAGTTAGTTTTACTTTGAGGCTAAATTAGGGTTCAATCAACACTACTTATAGTCAAACTTATTTAGCAGTTTTGGAAAGTTAAGATGTTTATTGTGATAAAATAAACATTGAATTGACATTGTTAATATTGTTTACGCATTATCAATCTAAAACTGTTGATCCAACATATTAACGGCCTTACTTTCCAACAAACAATTAAATTGTATTTTGTGAAAAATATTTCTGCCAAAATTTATGCGCAGTTAAAGTAATTAAATATTTAAACCTCTCATATACTTCAATTAATAATGGATTGGGTTAGTCTTACTTAAGAATTCGTCTATACAATGTAGAACATATTTGACAAAACATTTGGTTATCTTAAATATATAATATATAATTTATAAAAACGTTATTTCATATAATAAATATATAGTTTCATTCAAACAAATCCTCGCATTTAAAACAATTATATATATATATATATATATATATATATATATATATATATGTCTCATATAAACGCATTTAGTTGACTCCGTGAGACTATCCAAATAAATATAACAACGCTAATAACTAATTTATTTTTAAGACTACTAAATGATAATAAATTCTAAAAGTAATAAGGCTCAATAAATCAAAATAAATAAGAGGAAAAGGGCTACGAGCCTAAATTATAAAATGATAAACTGAAATGTAAATAGTTAAAAATAAAATAAAACTAAGTCATACAATTAAAAACGTTAAATATAATTTGACAATCAGAAGGTGAACAGAACAACAAACGTTTCGATCCTAGTTGGATCATTTTCAATGTAACAAATAAATTAATATGACAAATAAACTCATAATAGAATTGTAACATGGATAAAACTTAAGAAATTAGATGAAATTCGCATTCGGACGCAAGATTAACTATAGAACTCGCTCCAAATTGAGAGGAAATCAAATAAACGGTTATAGTTGACACAAATGTGCTCCTCCGAACAGTGTGTGTGTATAAGGACGAACATGTTTCTGTTAGCAAGTATAAATTATAATAATAAATTAACGACGGAAGTAAATATAAATAATAAGAGAAGTACAAATGGAATCGCAAACAATAAAAAGTAAGGTACATGACAAGCCGCAAATAATAAGTCAAAATTAAGAGAAAAAGGTAAAAATTATCTTTGATATAATAAGACAGGCAATATAAGAAATAATGATGATAAAAAAAAAAAAAAGAAAAAAGAGTAAATTGCCTATATTCATTGTATATGTATGATGAGTTTAGAACAAATAAATTTATAATAAATACCTTATGTGTGTCAAATTGATGTATTATCGATTAGGCAATGCGATGGGAATCGAAATTGATCATCTCTCTAGGA
>JAANIC010000778.1:215725-245909 GCA_017607545.1 Acromyrmex charruanus | reverse complement strand
AGAATTTGGACTCTAATGAATTGAAATATATTAAAAAATTTCAATCTATTTCAATCACATTTCGGATACTAATGGTCGCGCGACTCTCATTCTATCTCCCTCCCTGCTTGGTGGCGCACGACTTTCACTCGAAGAGACTCCCATCCCATCTGTCCCACTGCTTGGGGGCGTACGACTTTCATCTAGAACGACTCACCTTTCCCCCTGCTAGGGAATGTACGACTTTCACCCGAAACGATTCCATCTCAACTCCTTCTCTGCTTCAGGGACGTCCGACTTTTCACGCAAAATGAGTTTCATCTCACCGCTCCCCATCCCTCCCGTCTAGAGGCACGAAGTGGGGTATCCCATCTTCTTGGAGATCAAGGTCAATATCAAAGTCTTTCGGAAGTGATTAAAGTGAGTTATGTAAAGGTAATCCATTCGGGTGATATATATAACTTTACTTAAATGTTTTTGACATTAAATCTTCTTGTTGGTAAAAATTCAAATTGTTGGTAAAATTTAAGGACATTCATTTGACGTCATTTAGAATGTTTCTGCTAAAATTTATGAAAATCGATACGACATTTTCGGAAGTTTAGCCATAATTTCCGCCAGAGAAAATCGCCCCTGCCGGTCCGAAGTCCGGATAAAGGAAGAGGATTCAGAGACAAGCTGCCTACCTCTGATAAAAAATCCCGCACGCTCACAGAACCAACGACATGCCTTGGAATAGGACGGATACAACAATAACGAATCAGGTAAGACACAGGACAAACAAGATAATATTAGGTGTTGGAATTAATTCCGTAGCGTTTTTTTAATGAAAAAATGTTATTTATTTCACATGAGCATTAAAAAATACATTAATGAAAGTACTTCCCATCACTTTCTACTACTTTTGACCATCTTTCTGGCAGTACATGAATCCCGCGTCGGAAAAACGACATGTCTTTTGAGGCTATCCAAGAATCGATCCATTTTTGAGCTTCTTCGTAAGAATGAAAGCGCCGGTCAGCTAGGCCATGTGCCATCGAACGGAATAGGTGAAAATCGGAAGGAGCTATGTCAGGTGAATACAGCGGGTGGGGTAGAACTTCCCATTTAAGCGTTTCCAGGTAGGTTTTTACTGGTTTTGCAACATGAGGCCGAGCATTGTCATGTAACAAAATCACTTTGTCATGTCTTTGCGCGTATAGCGGCCGTTTTTCTTTTAAGGCTCGACTCAAACGCATCAATTGAAGTCGATAGCGATCCCCCGTGATAGTCTCGTTCGGTTTAAGCAGTTCATAATAAATTACACCCTGCTGATCCCACCAAATACAGAGAAGAAGCTTCGAGCCATGGATATTTGGTTTTGCGGACGATGTGGATGCATGGCCGGGCTTACCCCACGATTTTCTACGCTTTGGATTATCGTAGTGTATCCACTTTTCATCGCCAGTCACGATACGGTGCAAAAAACCTTTTCTTTTCTGCCGTTGAAGCAGTAGTTCACACGTGCCAAAACGTCGTTCGACGTCTCTCGGCTTCAATTCATACGGCACCCAATGTCCTTGCTTCTGGATCATTCCTAACCCTTTTAAACGTTTTGAAACAGTTGACTCATCAACTTGTAATATTTTTCCAAGTTCTGATAGCGTCTGAGATGGGTTTTCATCGAGTAATTGCTCTAATTCTTTGTCTTCAAATTTTTTCGGTGCGCCAGAACGTTCTTTATCCTCAAGTTCAAAATCATTATTTTTGAAGCGTCGAAACCAGTCTCTGCATGTTGTATCCGACAGAGCATTGTCACCATAAGTCTGAACAAGAATTCTATGCGCTTCAGCTGCAGATTTCTTTTGAATAAAGTAGTGTAATAAAATTCCCCGCAAATACACTTTATTCGGCACAAATTTTGACATATTCAATGAATTATACAGTGTTGTTATTTATGATTTCAAGAAAGGTTATGTACGGCAAATGACGTCCTATGATAGATGTTTACAATGTATACAGAACTATAGGTAACAACGAAATAGTGTACTGCTTGTGCCATCTCTTGTAAAACGCTACGAATTAATTCCAACACCTAATACATAAATAAGATAATACATAATGTAAAAAAGAGGAGCTGAAGAAGAAACATCCTGAGATGCGGAAGTTGGAATATCCGCAGCTAGAATGGAAGAGAGCAGGAAATCCTGTTGAAATTGGAAGAAGGAAAGGTAGACATATGCGCGCTGTCGGAGACTAGGAAAAGAGGGAAAGGAAATATATCCCTGCCTGGATACATCCTCAAGTACAGCGGATCGGATAAGGACAAAGCATATTATCGAAGACCAGTTACATAAATGAAAGAATTATCAAATTAATTATCAACTTAAGCAAAGAGAGAATCCACTTCGTCAACGTCTATTGACACTTGATGCCAATAAAAAATAAAGAAGAAACAGAGGCTTTCTGTAACACCTTACAAAAAGAAATAGACAAAATACCTAATGGAGAAAGAATGCTGATAATGGGAGATCTGAATGCCAGAGTCACAGTTGTAAATGGTGTAATGCAAGATTTAATGAGCCACAAGTCAATGACAATAAAGAAGTATAGCCTTCTGCACTCACAATGAGCTAAGAATAAATAACATTTTTTTTGTCCACAAATCACAACATAAGGTAACTTGGTCTAACACAAAGGGGCAAATCTCCATGCTTGACTTCATTATTTCGAACAGAGCAGTGCACCCTAGTCAGATTATTGATGTAAGGATTCTTTCCTCTACGAACATAAGATCGGATTATCAATTGCTCCTCGGAAAAATCCTTGCCACCGTATAAATAAAGAAAAAACCAAAGCCTATAATCGTCGAAAAACTAAACATCGAGTCAATGCAGGACTAAACAGTGAAAATCCTATACGCAAATCAGCTAAAGCTAAAACTAGAACAAAACGGTACTGATAATGAGGAAGACGTTAAGACCAATTGGACAAAGATTAAATAATTGAGGCGGCGGAAGAGGTAGTAGGCAAACGAAGAATCAATAAAAACGCGGAACACCACAAAAAAAGCCATAGTTTTCATTCGACGTGAAAAAAATTTGCCAAAGAAAAAAAAAGCTTATCAAATAGTTAAACAACGGAAGCACGGAAGAATACCAAAGCTACAAAGACACGCAGAATCGAGTTAAAATGGAGATAAAGAGAATAAGGACAACTACTGAAAGGCCTTCACTGCAAGTATGGAACACGATTTCTATGGAGCTTAGCGGAGGGTGTGGGAAGTGTTGCGGAAAAGAAAGAAGGAAACTAAATACGCACAAACACACGATTTCCAAAGAAACATGGTTGGATTAAAGAATTATACAAGAAAAGAATCTCTAGGAGACTATGCAAGGAAAGAGAATGTACAAGTAGAAAAAAATTCTGAAATGGGTACTAACATCGACCCAAACACGGTAGCTAGATTTGATAAAACTCTAAAGAAAGACTTCATGAATTGATAACATCCATAATGAAATGATCAAGTGTGGAGAAGAAGAACTTCATACTGAACTTGCAAAGTTATATCAAAAGATCATCATCTCGGGGGATGTACTATCAAACTGGAGGAAAAGCATCACACTACTGATATTTAAAAGAGCGATAAAAGACTATCAAAGAATTATCGAAAAATAACTTTGCTCAATACAGCAATGAAACTTTTCACTAATATCCTGGCTAACATCATCACGGAGATAATATCCATAAGCGAAGAGCAACAAGGTTTTAGGAAAAACAGGTCCACAGAAACCATTCTCATCGTACGCCAAATAATCGAAAAATCTGAATTCGACAAATCGGCTTTCATGTGTTTCGTCGACCTAACTAAGGTATTCGACAAGGTAAGGCTGAACGACGTTACACAAATATTAAAAGAAAAAGCCAAATCTGAGGAAATTGTACGTGTCATCAGAGCTCTAAATCGCAACATCACAATCTACATCCTTGTCAACAACAGCCTGACGGAGGAAATCCCTATCTTAGCAGGGATAAGACAAGGAAACTCTCTCAGTCCTTCTATTTAATCTCGTCATGGACAGAATTGTAGAAAAGATGAAAAAAGCGGAACATGGCTTTGAAATCAATAAAGGTGCAATATCCATCCTCTGTTATGCCGACGATGCCCTGTTCATATCTGATAGCGAGGACGATCTTCAATGATTACTTCATCAGTTCTACCCGATCTCGTCCCGATACAATATGGAGATATTAGTATAGAAAACAAAATCCCTCGTAGTGGTGAAAAACCCAACCTAGTGCAAACTCACTGTTAACGACCAAACAGTTGAACAAGTTATGACTTTCACATATTTGGGGGGTTGAGATATCCTACTGCCAGGATTGGAAATCTGAAGTTCTCCAGACAAAGAAAGCGGCAAGAGTAGCGAGATGTCTAAAAGACCTGATTAGGGACAACAAACATATGAGACAGGAAGGGAAAATATGGATCTAACATGCGTCCGACCAATCCTAACATACGCGGCCGAAACTAGAGCAGATACCACTAATATTAAAAGTATCGTAAGGGCTGTCGAAATGAAGATCCTAAGAAACATCACAAAACATACTCTTTGAGATAGGATTCGCAGCTCGATTATCAGAGACATGTGTAACATACGGAACGTGGTGAGATGGAGTACAATGAAAAAAAGAATGGAATGAACACACGAAGATGCAAGACAATAGGATCGCTAGGGACAGAAAACCCCGCACCAGACGCCCTTCGAGGAGATCTCCTAAATAATAAAATGAGCTGGACATCGTTTTCAAAAGAACCACAATAGTTGGAAAAACAAGCTTGAAGCCTTCAAGAAGAAGAAGAAAATCCATAATCCTCACTGGACAATTTTTTTGCGTATTTTCGACAATGCATAGGCTCTCTGTAGAATACCATCGGGAACATACGAGTATAATCATCTGTAAGTGTACTCGTTTATATATCCCCTACTCCTCCTCAAGAAAGTACGCACTTCCAAAGTGAGTTTATTTAACGGATCTTTTTTTACTAATATATAGATGTCAACAGAAAGCATACGTTCCATTTTTTAATTATTATTTAATTATATATTAAGTGTAATTGTAATGTTGCCTTTGTCAACTTTGGTAAAGAGAACCTCGAGATATTTTGAAGTAAAACATTCTTTGGATATTATCCATTCTTTAATTAATCAGTTATCAGTTAAATATATCAGGATCTAGTTTGCTAATAATAGAGATCATTTCATTTCTAATAAAATTACTAATTGTTTTTAGTAAAATACATAAATTTGTGTTTAAAATATACAAATTTAAAAATATTGTTTTTGACACTTTTTATCAATTGTATAATGGATCTTTCTTTGTTAATAATATTGAGAAAAAAGTTGAAATAATCACCTAATTGCATTAATAATTTAATCAAGAATATTAATCTTGTCTTTTATGAACCAATTCCTATGTATATTGTCTGGCGTCGTTTCCGAACCAAACTCCGAAGAAGTTGCAAATTTGGTATACTTTTTCTGACGATATTGATGTACTCTTATTGCAATAAATCTCGCTAATGACATTAGGAACCTAAGAGTTTACATTATCCTTTAATAATTTTGTGAAGTATCCTTTAATATTTAATTGGTTTGATTTCCCGCTTTTTCTGTTGTTTAACATTTCTGTAGATAACAAATCAATTTTTCTAACAACAATATCAAGAGTGTACAGGGCATTTAAGAGTCAAATATAACGAAAAAATTGTTTTAAAACATAAAAACTCAAACGAGAACTATATTTATTAGGTGTACAAAAAAGTTCTGAGCTTTAGATTTGATACAACCGAAATAACAATTTAAATTTTATATATCCTCCCGCCCTTTTAGGGTTTTAAAACAGTAACATTTAACCTCCTGAAATGCGATACGGTTTGGCGTTTGATGCACATAATCTCAAAAATCAGTAGTGTTCACGATGGCAATAACAAAAGAGCATATTCGATTTTCCATCCACTTCGCGTTTCATCTGAGGAAAAATGCTGCTGAAGCCACTGAAATGATTTGTGCTGCATATGGAGAGAACGCTGTAAGTCATGCAACATGCAAAAGGTGGTTTCAAAAGTTTCGCCAAGGAGATTTCAGTCTTAAAGATGAATCGCGTGCTGGACGCCCTGAAAAGATTGAAACGGACGAATTGCAAGCACTGCTGGATATAAACTCTGCGCAAACTGAAAATGAGCTTGCAGAACAGCTTGGCGTTACGCAGCAAGCCATTTCCATACGATTACATACGATGGGAAAGGTTCAGAAGGAAGGCAGATGGGTTCCGCATGATTTGTCCCAAGACAACAAAAATCGACGACGTGACACTGCACTCAGTTTACTCTCAAAGTTCCGGAAAAAAGATTTTCTGCACAAAATCGTTACAGGCGATGAAAAGTGGATTCTTTATGATAACCCTAAACGTAGAAAATCATGGATTGATCCTGATAAACCTTCGACATCGACGCCAAAGCCCAATATCCACGCCAAGAAGGTTTTGCTCTGTATCTGGTGGGATTGGAAGGGTGTGTTGTACTACGAGTTGTTACAACCGGGTGAAACAGTCACGGCAGACCGCTACCAACAACAATTGACCAATTTGAGCGATGCATTAGAAGAAAAGAGGCCATTTACTGGCCAAGGACATCGTAAAGTGATCTTGCTTCATGACAATGCTCGACCTCATGCTGCGAAAACGACTCAGGAGCATATCTTTGCGTTAGGCTGGGAACTTCTCCCGCACGCGGCGTATAGCCCAGACATGGCGCCTTCCGATTACTACCTATTCCGGTCGCTGCAGCATCATTTGGCTGATACACATTTCGTGAGAATAGAAGAGATACGAAAATGCATTGATGGCTTTATCGCTTCGAAGCCGGTGAGTTTCTATCGTCAAGGAATTCGCAAGCTCCCCGAAAGATGGCAAAAGGTCGTTGACGCAAACGGAGAATATTTCGCTGATTAATATTTTTTCGTTTGTTTTTAAATAAAGATTGAATTTTACAAAAAAAAGCTCAGAACTTTTTTGTACACCTAATAATATAATATTCTATAAATAATTAAAAGTTATATATATATATATATATATAACTTTTATATATACACATATATATTACATGACATGTTTCAGTCTCACGATTGAGCCATCTTCAGATGTGAAAGTCGTATATGAACAGGTGATGTTAAATTGGTTAAACGCAATCAAAGAAATAGATAAAATTATGAACATGTTAATGAAGACCAGAGAGATGTTTTGTAGAAAGACGGAAATTACTCGCAAAACGGCTGGACGATCGGTTGTTTAAAATTTCCCGATGTTCTGGTGAAAAAAATCAAGTTAGAAATAAATTAAAAGAAAACGAAAAAAAAATCGAACAAAAGTGGCAGTCTTGTAAAATAGCTAATCTAATTGGCCATATATTTAAATTTAGCATGTCGAGAAGATCGTTCGTCAATTATTAAATTATTCATTATCTGTTTGTAAATTTAGACTGTTTCTTTGTACTTTAATATTTAACATTTCTGAGATTAAACGCTTGCTATAACAAGATTCTTCATTTAAAATTTTAATATAATCCCAATCAAAGTCATCATGATCATGTTGCAATCTATGTTCCGTTATTACTAATCGAGTAGATGTATTCTACCGAATATGATTCTTGTGTTCATTAATTCTTGTCTTTTTCTGCCTATTTAAATATACTTCTCGTTTGAGTTTTTATGTTTTAAAATAATTTTTTCGTTATATTTGATTCTTAAGTGCCCTGTACACTCTTAATATTATTATTTAAATTAAGAGTCCTTTGTTCTTATAATAATTTATTCAATTTTTCTATTTATCCAGATGATTCTTATCGATCAGATGATTCATATTCCTCTCTTCACAAGTGAAGAATGCTGATTCTATTATGACAGGTAAATGTTATGACATGTTTTTACAAAAAATAAACAATTCCGATCTCACATATTCTAAATGTTTATATGCGTCATTTTAGTTCTAATCTTATCATTTTATACGCAAAATTAAATTTAATTTTGTTACAATTTATTGGGTATGGGAATAAGTTTCCACCCTTTTTAAATGAAAAAGATGTGTTTATTTAAACAAATCTATATAAGTGAGTTTATTCAAAGTATGCTCCTTCGGAAGCGACAACTTTCTTCCACCTTTCCGATAATAAACGGATTTCTTGAATGAAAAAATCTGGTTCTTTTGAAGCGATCCATTCATCAAGCCATTTTTTGATACCTTCATAAGAATTGAATCGTTCTCCAGAAAGGGCCGACTGCATGGATCGGAACAAATGGAAATCGGAAGGGGCAATGTCCGGTGAATACGGCGGGTGGGGCAGAATTTCCCACTTTACTCCTTCCAAGTATTTCTTGACCGGTTTTGCAACGTGTGGCCTAGCGTTGTCATGTAACAGAATCAGCTTGTTGTGCCTATTGTCCCATTCCGGTCGTTTTTCTTTCAAAGCTTGGTTTAAACGTATCAGTTGTAGCCGATAACGATCGCCAGTGATGGTTTCGGACGGTTTGAGCAGCTCATAATATATAATACCTCTTTGATCCCACCAGATGCACAACATAATCTTCGAAGCATGGATATTTCGTTTTGGCGTTGATGGACCTGGTTCACCTGGCATCACCCATGCCTTCAAGCGTTTAGGGTTATCGTAGTAGATCCATTTTTCATCGCCAGTTACGATACGATGTAGAAAACCCTTCCTTTGTTGTCATTGACGAAGCATCTCGCAGATGACCAAACGTCTTTCCATGTCTCTTTCTTTCAATTTGTATGGCACCCAATTTCCTTCTTTTTACACCATTCCCATTGCGTGTAGACGTTTTCCAACAGTGGATCTATCAACATTTAACTCTTTTGCCAACCTATCGAGCGATAAACACGAATCTTCTTCGAGTAATGCTTGCAATTCTGCATCTTCAAATTTTTTCGGTGCACCTTCGTGTTCTTTGTCACGTACGTCAAAATCACCACTGTTGAATCGCCGAAACCATTCTTTACAACTAGTAGTTTTCGATGGAGCATGCTCACCGTAAATATCTACGAGCAAACGATGCGTTTCCGCAACACTTTTCTTTAAAATAAAATAATGGAGTAAAACTTCCCGCAAATGTCGCTTTTTTGGAATAAATTCCGACATCTTCAACGCAAAAAAAGTTACTCTTTGTTACGCTTCGAACGAATGCCATCTATTGGGCTCAAAAGTTTGGACACATACCTTTCAAAAACATGTCTTGCCATTCTATCAAACACACGAGCAATGCTACTAACGACATCTTTCTGCAATGGGCGGAAACTTATTCTCATATCCAATAGGTAGATTTCGGAACTAAACTTAACAACTTACTGAGTAGAAATTAAAAAGATTTTTATTTGAACTTTTGATACAACGTTCCCTCAGATTCGACATGAACGACCGATGAAAAAAGCCAGGGAGGAACATCTCAGAGAGTGGAAAAACTAGACGAAGATATGTGGCGTTGTGCAAGCGTTAGTTGCGACGCTTGAGTTAGTTCTTTTTTCTGGTTTTCCTTTCTCTGTCCCTCCCTCTCTCCCTCTGTCTCCATCTCTCTCCTCAACTCCTCTCTTCCTATCTTCCTCTCCCTTCCACGCTCTCCTCCCCCCCTCTCCCCCTCTCTCACTCACTCCTCCCTCACCCCCTCTCTCGTGTCATGGCGATCTACGTGCGGATCTTTTGTAATCCTCAGCGATAAATTTTAAGTTAGTGCTCGGTAAGATTAATCACCCCTTTATGTTCATTGCGAGATCGACATCGGTTACTGCTCATGTCATTAAGTAATTGCTACTGTCATCAGATAAATGCTTATATTGTAGATTTTCTTAGTTCTCGTATTCAAACCTAGAAATGCGATACCGATATCCGAGCCGTAACGCACGCAATCACGTCTCTACTTTTGTAATCTATACGTCCTAAACAATCATTCGAGTTTGTATTAAACCTTATGCATATGAGTCAAAATCAATGAGTAACATTTATTTGCAAACTTAATGATTTCCCGCCAATAAATCCTTCGCTGTTAGTCCAGACACGTTTGGCGCCACATTGGGCACAGCAGCCACAGATAAAAAATCGCTTATGCCATCTTCTAACTATTTCTTAAATTAAAATGTAATCTCCCGAGATATGAACAAACTTGCTTCAAAATAAATATAGAAGTGAATAATATAAGTCTAATCTATATCCTTTTAATTATATAACAACGAAATAAACGCGATGTAATTTCTTAGTTATAAAAAAGACAATTAATTGTATTCTCTAACATTCCTCCTCCATTTAATGTCTTCTATGTTGCAATTTTATGTCTTCTGATCCTTAAGTCCGAGTCTGGAGCGTAGAACCGCAAATTGTAGTTCAGGTAATGGTATAAAAAACTTGAAGTAACTCTTAATGTTTAAAATCCAACGAAATATAAAGGGCTAATAAGAGTCAAAAACTTAATAAAACTCCCTTATTTGATTAACATAAGTATAATTAAAGACAAAAATAATAAATCAAACTATAGAAAGTACAAAAATTAAACCGCTAGAATACAATAACATTACATGTTTCGACCTTATATTTAAGCCTTCTTCAAATGTACAAAAAATTATTTTATTTCTCGACGCAGTATAATACATTATTTAAAAGAAAGCGACTGTTTCGTTACATAATCAGATGAGAGTTAAAACAGAGAAAACGGAAAATTGCTCGTCAAATTGATTGACCGATTACGAAAGTTTCTCGTTGTTCTAGAGAGAATATAAAGAAACATAGAAACATTATAAGTTATCAAAACCTAAAAAATTTGTTTATTTAGTACAAGCATAATACGTCTCTCTGTTAAAAACTCACTTTATAGTCCGATAATTGAAAAAAACCATCTTATAAAAAAACGTCAAATGTCAAAAGCAATGAAAAAAAATTTAATATCACATTATAAGCGTGTAATGTCCAATTCATAAAATAAAATAAAAAACAGCAAAAAACGTCTAACGTTCTCAACGGATTCGACTGTATAGCGATAAATCTTGCAATGCAAAATTAAACATTATTAATTATCGGAATGTATGATTTGTGAAGAATGTCTTCTGTGTCCATCTGTAAGTTAAGACTATTGCTCTGTTTTTTAATATTAAGCATCTCTGAAGCAAGGCGTTTATTGTAAATCGGTTTCATTCAAGATTTGAATATTATTCCAATCAAAATCATGACCCAATTGCGATCAATGATCCGTTATTACCGATTTAGAGCTGGTGTTCCAGCGTATATGATTTCGATGTTCTGAAATCCGAGTTTTCAGCTTTCTCCCACGTAAGATGCGTCATAATCATTGCAGTTTTTCTTGTAAACAACATTAGACTTCGAGAAAGAGATGTCCAAAGAATCTTGATGTACTTTGATGAATTTCTTCAATTTGTTTGTACTGTAATAAGAGACCTTGATATCATTTTTATTGAATTGTTTGAATTTTTCTGTTTAAAATCAGTATATAAGACACGGTGAATCAAGATGGATTAATTCTTTAGTATTCTCTAAGTTATTAGTTCTAGATATCTTTTTTCTAGTTATATCCTTGATTATATACGTATTATTAATGGTATCAAAAATGAACTTAAACGGAAAATCATTTTCTATCAAAATATTTATGATAAGAGTAATATTTTTTGCATGAAAAACAGGATCCGATAACAATAGAATTCTGTTCACTAAATTAAAAATTATGCCTTTCTTTTGGGATCATCACATCGGATGGTTAGAGAAAAAATTTAAAAATCTGCCTGAGAATGTGTTTATGATACCAATCAAACATCAAATGATTGTCTTTAATGATAATAGGAACATCCAGACAATTTAATCATTTTTTCCCATGGTAAACTTCCATGGTAAATTGTAGACGAGGATGGAACGAATTGAACGCGTTGAGAAAAGAATCCATCTTAAAAATCAAAACCTCTGCGCATAAGTTTTGATAATTTATAACGTTTCTATCTTTCTTTATATTCTCTCTAGAACAACGAGAAATTTTCGTAATCGATCAATCAATCGTTTGACGAGCAATTTTCCATTTTTTCTGTTTTAACTCTCATCTGATTATGTAACGAAACAGTCGCTTTCTTTTGAATAATGTATTATACTGCGTCGGGAAATAAAATAATTTTTTGTACATTTGAAGAGGGCCTAAATATAAGGTCGAAACATGTAATGATATTGTATTCTAGCGGTTTAATTTTTGTATTTTCTATAGTTTGATTTATTATTTTTGTCTTTAATTATACTTATGTTAATCAAATAATGGAGTTTTATTAAGTTTTTGACTCAGGTAATGGTTTTGTAAGCACATCAGCTATTTGTTCCTTTGATGACAGATATTGAATCCTCATAAATCTTTTTTAGTAGAGATCTTGTACAAAAGATATTACTACATGGGCTGAAAAGTCCCGGGATTTTTAAGTGACCAGATGAACCTCTCGAAATGAATCATGTTCATTTTCTAGTTGCGCCACTTATTGAAAAATCCCGGGACTTTTCAGCCCATGTAGTATATTTGACATCGATATGGTTCAGTTTATGCTCCCACTTAGCAAGAAAATAAATGACTGATTGGTTGTCTTTATATACAATGAGTGGCACAGGAGTTGAAATACCGAAATCAGATAAAAGATTATACAGGGTGTCCTATTTTAAATGATCCAGCCCAATATCTCGAAAACTACATCCAGTAGACAAAAATGTTTCAGACAAAAGTTATTTGACTCGAAGAAGGACATAAGATGGTGCCATTGATTTGATCTTGGATAGTCCTCTGAAGGTCACATGAAGGTCGCCTTCAATTTTTTAAATGGAACCCCCTATTTCTTATTACATATTCTTATAGCTCATCTCAAGAGCTTTCCAAAACATTATAACTAAGTTATTTTTAAGTACTAGTTAAGTTATAAAGCAAGATCGGGACTGATTCGATCGATTAAGATAAGATCGGACAGAGAAAACGGAGGATGCCGAGACATCAGGATGAGGTAGCTTCTCAAGCAGACAACCAGCTAGAACGTCCGCCGAGAAGACCACGGCGGACTCGGACTCGAATCAAAGGAATCGCCTAGAGCCGGAAAAGCTCTGTGCAAGACAAGAAAGAGATCTCGGGCGAGAAGACTATCCGGGCGAAATTCAGATTCCGTCGCGGGAAGTTACGTCGCTGCCACGGGCCCACGCGATTCGTGGAATCGCGCGACGCCGCTATCAGCCAATTAGGCGCCGGAAGGTCTCGTTCCCGATAAACAGTGCAGCCTGTGCATCCCCCGCCGAGGCCCGCCGAAATCACTCGCGTTGTGGCACGAGCCGTAGGCAGTTGTTAAAGGACATAGGATCCACGACACAGAGAATCTGTGCAAAGTGCGCTACCGAATCTTAGAGAGAATCGAACGGAAGGAGCTAATGGAAGGATGTGAAGGAGTCACCGATGAGATAAGCGAATTCTGTAAAGCTGCCGATCCCCGATTTTTTGAGCTTGTGCCCGGGTTTAATCCAAAAAATCAGCCCTGAATTTAGAAATGATTTGATTCAGTCACTTATTGAAATTGGAATTTTCCCTTCTTTATTTAGGTAGCTCATGTTATTTCTTTGTCAAACATTAGAGCTATCAATTTTCATGAATAAATGTAATTTTAATATTTAAATTTTAACTGTATTCATTTTTTGTACACGGGCTTGCACCTATGATAACGCTCAGTTGCAATTAATCTGCACATTGAATGAGGTGACACCTGGAATCTCTGTCTTTGTAATCACAAAGATCCATTTGAAGACCTCTGGGATTATGTTGGCAAAGCTTATATTGAATAGTAACTTTTAAGCAGAGTCTGTCCCCGAAAAGATTCTTATGCTGGATCACCAGATCCATTCTGCGCACGGTACTATGACCCAATCAAAGGGTTGGAAATCCATACAGGGGAATTAGAAGAAGAAAAAGAAGAAGAAGGGGGTCACGCTAAAGTCCTGTCCTCGCTGCCACGATGAGTGGGAGGAGCTCGGTCTCTATCACCCCATGAAGGGACACGACCGCCGAAGGATGGAGTGAAGGAACTACCGACCAACTCAGGCTACCGCTGTCAACTAACAGGAAAGTAGAAGGCCATAAATAAAAGGAAATCTCATTTAGATTTATGAACTTAATAGTGTTCCACTCCCTCCTTTCGTTTGCCCATTAGGAAAGTAGGCGGGACGTCGTTGAAGGGAGAGGACGCCGTACAGATGCCATTGTCCTTGGTGTTACGTCCTTGATAAGTATGGCGAGAGTTAAGTAGCGGGCTAGCGGTGGTAGTGGCGTGAAGGGTGGTCAAGCAAAAATTTGAAGCTACGAGCGATTATGCGATTTGTCGGAGGGTGAGAGAGACCTGGTCGGTTCCGAGGGCAAACTGTTCGAGGAAACTTTTTGTATATTTTGCGGTTGTTTCCTCTTTTTTCTCATTTTGTTCCTTCCCGTATATCGGTGTCCGAACGCTGCCACCGAGAAAGAGAAGACAAAGTCTGCTAAGAGGGGGAACCCGTCTCTTCGACCATTTCAGAGTAAATTGTTGGGGAAAAGCGGCTGACGACGTTTGTGAGACTTCCTCGGTCCTTTCTGGGGAAGAGGGAGTTGTAATGTGACGTTTTTCATGTCCATCACTTTGCCACAGATAAGCCGAGTGGATCTTGGGTCCATCCGGTTCGTGAGGGCGTGCAACAAGCGTGCGAGCGCTACCGTTCAGGCGCCACCTTAAATTTATTTTTATTTATTTTCTTCTGTATTTTTTTTTTGTTTTTGTTTGCATTATTTTTCTGCGAGAATCATTGCCAGGATCGGTAGCTGTGTGCGTTGATTGTATCGAAGCTGTCTCATCCGGTTGCCAGCAAAGAAAAGGACCGCCAAATAGAACCGCCGAAGAGGACCATTGCCAAGAAGGCTCCGGATTACGCGGCGGAAGCACGCAGATCGTATTGCTCTTTCTAACTTGCTGCCTGCATCTGTTATTTGCGTCCTTTTAGTGCCGCTCCTGTTTTTACAGAGGAAACGGAGGATGCCGACACGGATGAGGTAGCTTCTCAAAAGGACAACCAGTTAGAACGTCCGCCAAGAAGACCACGGTGGATTTGGACCTCAAACCAAAGGAATCGCCTAAAGTCGGAAGAGCTCTGTGCGAGAGAGGAGTCCTGGACGAGAAGACTACCCGGGCGAAATTCGGATTCCGCGCTAAGTCGCGGGAAGCTACGTCGCTGCCACGGGCCCACGCAATTCGTGAAGTCGCGCGGCGCCGCTATCAGCCAATCAGGCGCCGGGAGGTCTCATTCCCGATAAGCAGCGCAGCCTGTGCATCCCCCGCCGAAGCCCGCCGAAATCACTCGCGTTGTGGCATGAGCCGTGGGCAGTTGTTAAAGGACGCAGGATCCACGACAGAGAGGATCTGTGCAAAGTACGCTATCGAATCTTAGAGAGAATCGAACGGAAGGAGCTAACGGAAGGACATGAAGAAATCGCTGGTGAGACAAGCGTAGGAATTCTGTAAAGCCGCCGATCCCCGACAACGAGAGAATAGCATGTCCCGAATTTGAACCGAAAGACTGCGGCCCGTACAGGGGGCTACCACGAGTAATTAATTAAGTTGTCGCTTGCCGTTCGCTCGAGTTACATAGATTTTTATATTCAGTTCGCGTAAAACTTGCTGCCCTCTCGCCACAGCGGTGTCGCCGCGTCTCGTTAGAGTAATTGTATGTTAACTCGCCATCTTGAATTGTACGCCGCGTTTGAGTCACATTTCGTGTACAGTAGAGAAAATCATTGTACGACGTCTGGCGGAAAACCGCGATTGTTGCTGTAAATTTTGATCGATTGATGAATTTGTGATAACGCTCGCGATAATTGCCTGTTGCCGTTCTTTGTATTCTTTTGTGCTATGCGACTCGATAACTTCCGCTTATAATGAGCTCATAATCACATTGAGACGAGTTATTGTATCGCGGGGAGCTGCGTATTTGAATAGATTCTTGTAATTGTTTCCGTTACCAATATCAAATATATGTTTATTATTTTCTTATTATTAAAAGGAAGTAGTTCTTATGGATTCTTGCACCTTCCGATTCACTCCCGCTCCAAATCACCTCCACTGTCCATGCGGGACTGAGCAGTTAGTTGTCGTCCGTCGCATTAAAGAAACATTGAGAATAATTAGTCAAGGTTTAGCAGAATAACAAAGAGCGCCACGCTCACTCGTGCCTGACGCTCAACTTAAGTTAAGATTGATTCGTGGTAATTCAGTGAGTATCGACTTTAAATATCATTGGCTGTCGAATTGCGATCACCGAGAAGCGATAAAGTTGTGCCGTCGATCGAGATTGCGATCAGAATGCAAAAGAGCGCACTGTCAGCGTGAATGTTGAGATAACCAATTATGTTATGATGGAGTGCTCTAGGAGAAAAAAAAGAACGGTTAAGTGATATTTTCAAAACAAGTATGTTTAATCTGAAATCATTGTTTTAGATCACTAATTTTGAATAGTCAAATTGAAATCAGAGTTGTAACTCGAATTTTTCCACAAAATACATTCGAGTTAACAAGTACAATTCAATTCCATTATCCTAATTTTTTAATTTTATATCTATAAATTTTTAGGTTATAATTTTTAGATTATGTATGTAGCAATGATTATTAAAATGACAATCCACTGTATTGCAACTTTCAACCTTATAACTTAATAAGTATTTAACGAAAAGTAACTTAGTTATAGTGTTTTGAAAAGCTTTCAAAATGAGCTATAAGAATATGTAATGAGAAATAGGGGGTTCCATTTAAAAAATTGAAGCCGACCATTAATAATTCGTGACCTTCAGAGGACTATCCAAGGTTAAATCAATGATATCATCTTATGTCCCCTTTCAAGTCAAACAACTTTTGTCTGAAACATTTTTGTCTACTGGGTTTAGTTTTCGAGATATTGGGCTGGATCATTTAAAATGGGACACCCTGTATAGCCAAACCAATTCTGAGACTGTCGCCAAGGCTATATATTCAGCTTCTGTGGATAAAGTGGCTACTGATGGTTGCCTTCTTGTGATCCACAGGATCACAAGACTGATCCACAGGAATTTCCATAAACCTTCATTAAAATTCCAGATGTAGATTTCCTGTCATTTTCATTTCCGAAATCAGCATCCACAAAATAACTTCAGTGTTCAGTATCTCCTTTCCTATAACATATAGCTCAACATTTAATAGATATTAAAGACCTTTCCAGCGAGACTCTGTCTGTTCATGTTGATATCGACTGAAATGGTCTTGGTATATTCCGCTATTTGGTTTTCCGACCCTGTTATTGGATCACATTACCGTGCGTATCAATTTTAGCTTTAGAGCCTCTTTGGGGGCAGAGATTCGCTTATATTTTTGCATTTTATAGTAATTGCATTCTTACTCTTTAGAGTTTGTCAACACTCAAGGGGACCTACAATTTAACGCCGAATCCGAACGACGAAAAAACGTGAAAAATCGCGTATGCTGAGTACAGGTCGGATCGAACTCGGATCCACAGATTGCGAGTCAATCGCACTGAGCAGTGAGCTATTCGGCTCCCCGACTGAAATAGTTTGCAGTGTAGCTTATGTCAAGTCATCATAACAAACATGAGGCAACTTACTAAATTCTCTATAGGGTTTTGAGTCGTTCAGAGTTATCTGCTCTCTGCTGTCCAAACTGCCAGATATATTCGTAGATATATTAACTGGTTTGCATTCTTTCATGTTGAAATGTTTCAATAGTCTCTTCTACGTCTATTGACTTAAGAATATTTCTCCTTTTTTTCGTTTTATGTTTATGCTAAGAAATAAGGTTAATTTACTTAAATCTCTCATGAAATTTTATACTAATGTTTTCTTAATTTGTTCTATCTTCTTCCTGTTGTTTCCCGCTATGATTATGTCTTCAACAAGAAGTAAATATATTTCTATTTCCGACAACCTCAGTATGTACAGGCATCTATCTTTAGACCTACTAAATCTCAAACTTATTAAAAAGATATGAATAGTCTTATTCCACGCTCTAGGAGCATGTTTAAGCTCGTAGAATGCTTTCTTGAACTTGCAGATTTGACCCGTTTTACTTTGAAAACCTTCAGGAATCTTCCTCCTGGAGTTCTCCATGCAGGAATGCAATTTTCACATCCATATTATAAGCAACGAGATCCTTTTCTATTATCACAGCTAGTAAGGTTCTTAACGTAATTAATCGTGCGAGAGGAGCATAAGTTTCATCATAATTGAAATCCTTCTTTTGTGGAGCCTTTGATTACTAGTCGGGCCTTATATCTCTCTATATTGTCGATATCTCTTTTGACTAAAAATCCATTTATTGTCTCATTTTTTTTCTGAAGAAAGAGATGTCAAATCTCAGATGTCGTTCTGTTAAGACATTTATTTCTTCTAGAGGTATGCAAATTAGTTCAAATTCGAATCGAATCGAATCGAATCACAGTGGATTTGTTTTTGAATCTGAAAGATTAACCTGATAAGTTCGAAATTTCGAATTATTAATGGTTCGATTTTGAATCACTCGCCTCTTGCTCTGTCTCTCTTCCCTGCATCTCCTACCACCAATCTTGTATCGGCGTATATCAATCTTCGTGCATGCGCGTGCACTTATTCATCGCGTCAGTTATCATTGGACTCTATTAGATATTTTCATCTTTCTGATATGCTGTGCAGTCTATGGGCGTGTTTCGATATATACCAAAGATATAGAGAATGAACTGCGCGATCCATGTGTTAAAATGGTTGATAAAAGTAAGAGAGAGGGACCATGGAAAATAGTCATTTCCATCTCTTTCCATTCTGTAATGGGAGAGAGAATGAGAGGGAAATTAATTTTAAAAACTAATTTAAAAAATAATAAATAATGAAGTATTTTCAATGACGGTACAGATCTTTTTAGATAAACATAAAAATAAGTCATTTTTAACATACAGATATTACCAAAAAATATTGTTTTTAATACATTTATAACATACGAGGGCAAGTCAATAAGTTTTTAGAAAATTTGTCAGAGGGCACTCGCAGTGTCATGTCACATTACTTTTCGACAAGTAGCAGCTGATTACTGTCAAATTTTGATCGGAATTCATCGCGTGGTTTCATTTCTATAAATGATTAAAGTGAACCTCTGTACTTTTTGCAAAATGGAAAAAACGAGTTTCATGCAGTGATCAAACATCTACATATGAAAGGTTTAACGCCGAATGAAATCAAAGCCGAGTTAGATAATGTTCATAGCACATCTGCACCAGCGTTTGCGACTGTATACAATTGGGTAAATGAATTTAAACGTGGTCGTATATCCAAATGTGATGCACCTCGTTCGGGATGTCCAATTGAGGCTGCTAGAAATCATCGATAAAGTCCACGATATTATTTTGACTGATTGACGAGTGAAAGTGCGCGAGCTTGTTGAGGCCACAGGCATATCACAATGATTTTAATTTTGCACGAACAATTGTGTATGAAAAAGCTATCGGCAAGATGGGTGTGATGATCGCGTTTGCTTACTGTGGACCATAAGCGCGACCGTGTGACAATTTCAAAACAATGTTTGAAGATATTTCAACGTAATCCAGATGAATTTCTGCGTCGATTCATTACTGTGGACGAAACATGGATCCATTACTTCACACCCGAGACGAAGGAACAGTCAAAACAATGTACTTCACTCCGAATGAATCAGCTCCGAAGAAGGCGAAGACCATGAAGTCGGCCGGAAAGATGATGGCCACAGTTTTTTGGGATGCACGCGGTATAATTCATATTGATTACTTTCCGTCAAAGCAAACGATCAATGGCGATTACTACGCAGCTTTATTGGACCGTTTTAATAACATTTTAAAGAAAAAACGTCCCCATTTGGCGAAGAAGAAAGTACTCTTCCATCAAGACAATGCACGGATTCACACGTGTCTGACACCAATGACCAAATTCAAACGAATTCCACTACGAATTGCTTCCCCATCCAGCATATTCGCCAGATTTAGCCCCCTGCGACTATTTCCTGTTTCCAAATCTGAAGAAATGGTTCGGAGAAAATAAATTCACCATCAGAGAGCAGCTCATCGCCGAAACAGAGGCTTATTTTAAAGAGTTGGACAAATCATATTATTCGGATGGTTTAAAAAAGTTGGAGAATCGTTGGATCAAGTGTATCAAGCTGAAAGGAGACTATGTTGAGAAATAAAAATGAATCGATAAAAAAAAATGTGTTTTACTATGTTTCTCTAAAAACTTATTGACTTGCCCTCGTATTAATTTTTTAATTTTTTACACTTGTACATTCAAAATAAATTTTTTAGCTTTTAATTTTTTTAGCTAATGTCAATATGTAAAAATTTGATTTAATTCGATTCGTTTTTTAATCAAAAGGATTCGATTTGATTCGATTCAGCGTAAAGATTTCAAATTTGATTCGATTCATTTTCGAACATGTTATTATAGATTGATGTTGTTATAGAACATGTTATATATATATTCGATTCGATTCCACTTTGCAAAAGCTTTGAGCTCGCACACCTCTAATTTCTTCACCAAAGCTTTATATCATTCATCTCTATCTTCTCGAACATCAATGTCTTCAAAGATTTCTAGTATATCATTTACACATGTAGAGCCAGAATCGCATAGTCTTCCAGGTATTTCGGTTTTAATTTGTATCTCGTGCTTCTCCATAGCCTTAGAAGAGATAGATTCTCTTTTATTTTCAGATTCATCAAATTGTAATTTGATCTCATCAATTTCTTGACTATCTTTCTCATTGCTTATTACTCGAATTCTCTTGAATCCATGATTTCGCAATCTTTTCTGTAAATAAATGCTACTCCTCAGTTTGATGAGTCTAGTCACTAGTAATCGACCCATTGAATGTGAATCTCGTTTCATCAAATATGACGTTTCTTCCCTGGATTACTTTATTCTCTTTGGGGTTTCAGAACTTATATCCATTTAGACAGTACTCTATAAAGTAACATTTGAATCAAACTTTCCTCAAACGAGTTCTTTAAGAGGTTTCAAATAGATGACGCATTCAAAAATTCTGATTTTTCTTATGTAGGATAGATCATCGAAACATAATGTAACTGGCAGCTTTCTGTTTAGGACAGTAGTCAGACTTCTATTTATTACGTATACACCAGCTTGTACGGCATTTGACCAAAAAATCTTCCCGAGTTTACAATTTAACAGCATGCATTTTGCCTTTTCTAGAATGAATGGTCTGTTTCATTCTCTCGGCGACGCCGTTCTGTTGCGGTGAATATCTCATGGTGCAGTTGTATTGTATTCTTTTTGCTCAAAAAATCCTTTTATCGATAAGTATTCTCTACCATTGTCACAACGAAAACGACTTATTTTTGTGTTGAAATGTGCGGTGGCCATTGCTTCGTACATTTTGAGATATCGCAAAACTTCTGTTTTTGATCCAAGATGTAGCTGGAGAAATGACTGTAGTTATCTATTAAGATAAGTATATTTTTTTCCATCACGTGATTCAGATGTAATGGATCTTATCAAATCGCTGTGCACCAATTGCAGTGATCGTTTTTCTTTTCAATGTGCATGATCATACGGTTTTTGTGTTTGTTTTCCTTCAATACAGATTCGTAGATAAGGATGACAAACTACTATTGATTCCTGTAGTCTGTTTTTGAGATTTAGTTCAAGCTTTCTTCAAGTCGTTGTAATTGATATGTCCTATTCGTTTATGCCACAGTGCTGCGTCTTCATTTTTTGTACTTAGATTTGCATTGATAGAATTTCTAAAACTTAATTCGTACAGCTCCGAGTTTATTTCTGTACGCTATTGCAATTACAGTGTCATTTTTTACAATTATTCCTCTGCCGTTTTCAAATGTAACTTGAAAACCATTCGTTTCATGTTTTCGTATGGACAACAAATTCATCTCAAGATTAAATACTGTTAATACATCTCTGACGTATATAGGAAGAAGAATTTTTCCTATCTGGTTAGCTACCGTTTTAGCTATTCTAATCTTTATAGGTATACCTAGATTTTTTACATTCTTTAAGAGAATACTATTGTCAATCAAATGTTCTGTTGCACCCGAATCCAAAAACCATCTTAGTGTCTCTGAAATGTCTCTTGTCGCTGCTAGAAAGCAATAACTTTGTGAGCTCGTTTGATCCTCAGAACTTGTAATTGCGTTGGCAGTTTTGCTGTCAGAATTTTTATTATCATAAATCCTCTCTTGCGATATTCAATATATTTATATCCTTGCTTGCCACTAATAAGGAAATCTCGACGATTCGTTTCCTTTCGATGACGTTTTAATCTTTGTTCCTTTTTTATAGCCCTGTCATGATGCGAACGCTGTAAAAGTTGATTCCTTGTTGCTTGATTTCATGTCATTCATTCTTGATTTGATATTTACTATTCTTGACAAATACTAAAGTAAGATTGTTTACAGCAAAATTTCAATGGTAGTGACCACGTTGTCATATTCGAATGGCATTGTCGGCAATAGAAGATGGCACATTACGTCTGTCTCTTTTAAAATGGTACCAATGAATTATAAATCTCTGATCAATTTATCAAATTTTTAAAAATGATTTGCTAACATCATTTTTTGCATCAAACTTCATAGATAATAGATAATAATACTTACGTATTAATAATTGACTTGCAATGCACCTTCTTTCAAATGTCTGTCGTAATGCAGTTCGAATGTTATCTCCTTATCCTTGGCGTTCTGGTTGTCTACAATTCTTTGAATTGTGTGGGATTTACACTTACTGTCGCGCTTCTTATTCTCTTGGATAATAAAAGTAAGTATGTATTTCTTAGATACTTCCTTTTCCCGCCGCTACTCAGCTGTGTCCTGGTTTTTGTACCATCGCCGTGTATAAACTTTCCAGAAATTCAAGTAAATCCATTTCATTTAGAAGCGTTTCAATGCGAAATTTCTAATTATCGAAATTGGTTCCATCGAATAATGGAATTCTGTACTTCTCTGTTTCATCCATCATTCTCACTTTTAGATTATTTGCACTTTTACTTCGACAACGACTAATAGTAACTCAACAGTACAGTTTTTCTTTTACGTGAAATCTGAACATAATCTATCATAATTTGGGTGGGTTTTCCAAAACTGAACTCAACAACTTACTGAGAGGAAAATAAAAAAGTTTTTATTTGAATTTTTGATACAACGTTCCTTCAGACATGAACGACCAATGAAAAAAGCCAGGCAAGAATATCCCAGAGAGTCAAAAAACTAGACAAAGATAAAAAAAACCGCTTACATCATCTTCTAGCTATTCCTTAAATGCAATCTCTTCCGAGATATGAAACTTGCTTCAAAACAAATATAGAAGTGAATAATATAAGTTTAATCTATATCTTTTTAATTACATAACAACGAAATAAACGCGATGTAGTTTCTTAGTTACAAAAAAGGCAATAAATTGTATTCTCTAACAATTTTATTTAATTTATAAGTGAACAAGTTCTCATAGAGACTGATATTATTATCAGGCATTATTGAAAGTTAGAATTCGCTTAAATTGAGCCTATTCGCAAGGAAACAGACTCTTGAATTATTTTTATTTCTCTTACGTTGGTAGTATTTTTTCGCGCCATATATATTTTTGAGATTGATAGTCTGTCTACGTTTTTTTTGTTAGTTTGTGACACGTTTTTCATGTTCGTATTCATTTCCGGTTCTGCTACAATTCTTTTTGTACGCTTCCACTTTATATAATAAAAGAGATCAAGATCACCATTGCCATTTATTATTCAAGAAACACTGCCCCGAACCACAGATTATAGGCCTAGATATCGTTGCCCGAGAATAAGTAACAGTAGTGCGAAAAAAGGGATTCGTAGTGATACAAATCATTAAATGCAATGTGTGCAAAATAATCATGGCACAGAATAACACTAGTTATTAATGCAGCGCATTGTCATCGAAAAATTGATCGGAAGAGACAATTACAGTACGTAGCAATCTGTTATGCAAACGTACCTCGAACAGGATTTGTGATAATGCATGACAGGAACCAAACAGAATGCGGTAAAGTTGAGACGAGCGAGAATTAAGATAATTCTGTCTGTCGACTCGTCAATCTACGTGCACGTACACGACGACTGCGAAAGAAGCTTAGGACAACCTGAAAGAAATCTATAAAGAATCAGGATTGTCGAGAAAGACCTCCTACGAGCGGTCGTAATGATGCGTTTAGAAAATTGCTCATCAGTAGAAGAATACGTTACTAAAATTTTGTCTCCACATCATACAAATTGAACGGAATAAAATTTAAGGTTAAAGAGGAATGGATTGGTACATTCCTACTTGTGAGATAAATATAAACCTGCTCACCAGATAAATACAAACCTATGATAATGGGTATCGAGAACTCGAACATCTATCTACAAAAGTTTCGATAAAAACGAAATTATTACAAGAGATGACAGACGACTTGCAGCAGTCAGTTACAAGTAAAACGAAGAGATCCCCAGAAGGGCACGAATGTTTCAAAAGAGCCGAGATGCTATAACTGCAGCAAATACAGTCACTTAGCGAGGGACCGTCATAGTAGACGTAAGTAGACAAAATTATAGACCGACGCAGTAAACGAAATCAGTTACACAGAAACCTAAGTCGGCAAATACTGCAACAAACTCTACATTTTTTTACGACTCTCAAAGTAAGTAATGCAAATACAACAGACTGGTACGTAGATTCAAGTGCATCTGCACATATGTCTAACAAGCCATGTGATGTGTTGTTATCAAAAATTCCGTTTACTAATGCAGTAGTTGTAGCCAATAATGAAAGCGTGTCGGTAGAAGCGATGGGCAGCAAATAAATAGAAGTATTGCTAATAACACTAATAGCGTTTTCTCTTGGGATACACTGGGTGCAACCTCGCACCGCACCAGTTGCGTGTAAGCGCTACACTCAGCTACACTACACTAGAGTGGTGCATATCATAGTGTACACTACATTATTATTGCACTAAAATCCTATTCCCACTTGACTTCCATTTTCAAATTTTAAATGTCATACTGGCTCTACCGTTCCTTTGAGACGATGTAGCAAAATCCCACGTGTATAAAATTTACACTATACCATAGCCATGGAAACACGGTACCGAATGAGTTCGCTTACAACCAGCCATGGAAACACGATACATTGTCTGAATGTTGCACTAGTGGGCGATAGTGCAGCCAAGAGAAAACGTTATAAAAAAAGCATTGATCAATATCCTGTACACATTTGGACTCCAGGGTTGGGTAGAGCTAAGTTAAAAAGATAAAAGTTAAATTAAAAAATTAAAAAATTAATTAATTTTAATTTAACTTAGTTACATTTTAGATTATTAAGTTTTTAAGTATTTTAGACATTTTAGACTATTAAGTAAGACTATTATGTGTTTTTTAAGTTATATTTTGTCCGTAACTATTAATTTTTTATTCTTTGAAGTTAAGTCTCAGACATAATACGCGGCAATAGCGATAATTTAAAACGAGGTGAGGATTGCAGGAGTGAGCAAATTTATTAGGTGTTGACTAATGAAATTATAAATATTCTAGTGAATTTTCTCACTTTTGTAATTTTTAACTCATTTCAAATTACACAATCGACCCCCAGATTTCAATCTATCAAAAATCGTGTATTTCAATGTATCTAGTTTCTAATAGGTAGAAATCTATTATTCCTTATTACTATCGCTACTCCCTCGTATTGTGTCTGAAGCTTTAATTATACACAGGTCAGTATTTATAGTCGAATCTTACATACTAAACAGTATATATAAACAAAACATGTAAATAAAATACAAAGTATTTGCTAAATGAAGTATATATTTGTCATTTCCGTTATTTGAAACCTTGAAATCATAAAAAAAATAAAGAAAAAACAAATTTAACTTTTAACTTTTCAATTACTCTTTTTTATTAACTTAACTTTAATTCAATTAATTTCATTATAAATTAACTTGTATGTTAGCTAAGTTAAATTTTCAAGGTTGTTAACTTTAACTTAACTTAGTTAAAAAAAAGTTAACTTACCCAACCCTGCTGAACTCACAACTAACCTACTTTCAGTAAGCAAGATCGTTCAGAACAGGGTTAGAAAAAACCCGGGCTTTTTTAAAAAAAAACTCAACTCACTGGGTTTTATGGGAGTTTTATTGGGTTTTATTGGGGTTTTTTGGGGTTTTTTGGGTTTTTTAGGGGTTTTTTTAAATAAAATTGATTATTAAATAAATTTGATATATTTTTCACGTAATATTTACGTTGTATTTATCATTATTTAATTGTATATTCAAATAAAATTAATTACAAATAAATTTTGTAAAAATATTATAGTAATAAATTTTTCAAATGTAAAAAAACTTCTATGTAATGAAAACTCAACAAATAGAAAATAAGAAATATCCATAATAGTTAAAGCTGAATCTTTTAATGCTTAAATAATTCAATATGAATTTATATATACTATACAACATATTGTATATGTACATGCATATATATCATACTTGTAGTCATATATATGAACTGCACGCTGAAATTTTATCAGACTTAAAAATGCAGCTAAACTATCGAAATAAATATCTATAATTAAATTTTAATGCTCAATAAGCATCTATTAAGCTCTTAATATGCTGGAAATCAATCAATAAATTTATTTATTGTGAAAAATATTACTTCGGCTAGGAGTTATATTCGGATCTCTAACATTCCATACGAGATTCTAAATTTCTAGACTACCGAGATTTCTATAGTGAAGATAAAGAAAGAAATAATGACACGTATAAAAAATTATATTAACATTTATTTAGATAATTTAATATTTAAGATTAAAAACAAAATTTTTTTTAATGTTTTATTGATGTTCATCATTCGGGCTTATCTTCTCGAAGGTATTTGTATATTTTGACTAATTTCGTCGCTTTTTCCGTTCCAAGCTTATTCCGAATAGGTGTCCAAATAAATCCATAAGTCGAAAAAATTCTTTCGAGTCCCGCGCTGCTTGATGGGCACGAATGAAGTTTTTTAAAGAAGTCGCAAAATGCTATAGGTAAATTATTCTTTTTCACAGTTTTTAGGTCCATTAATTGCCACTATCTCGCTGAAGAAAATTTCTCAATTACATCTTCTGAAAACATGTTTGGTGAAAAATATTCCTTATCCTGAAGCTGGAAATACAAGAAACGGATAATATTCTGGCTGATTTTTCTTTAACCAGTCTTCTGCTTGTGATTCTTAGTCAGAATTTAATCGTTTCTCTCTGAACACTGGATCCGTTATGTTAGCGAGGAAATAAAACGGCTTCATCGCCTCTTGAAATCGATTTTTAATGTCATCACGATAATTTGAAAGCTCCGAAGATTCCATCAAGTTCATCCAAACTTCCACAGCTTTTGTAATTGACGTAGTATCACTTTGTAACAAATCCAGGGAATTTCCAACAATTATTAGTTGGTTTAGCAAATTTTTAACCTTTACATATAAACCTTTATTTGATAAAATGTTACTGATTCCTGAATCGATGGACTGCTCCATAATTTCATTATACTTGTGCAAGTTTTCTACGAATGTACGAACACACTCTTTTTGAGAATTCCACCGTGTGTCATTTGGTATTTGTGGCATCATACCATTTTTATTGATTAACCAACCATGAGGTTGATGATGATTTCTGAAATATTTCTGCACTTCCACAATATGTTTCATAATATTTTTTGGAGTGACGACCGATTCCAATAGATTTAAAAAATGAGCAGAGCAGCCGTATGTTAAAATATGCGGATAATCATTTTTAATTAATTTGCGCAATGTCTTCATGTTACTTTCATTTTACTTTCATCCGAACAAATAACAAATACGTCAACCTTATATTTTTCTTTTATTTCCTTAATTGCAATGTATGCCAATTCACGGCATGTTTCCGCTGTTTTTTCTCTGATCCACAATTCATGGCATTAAACAAATACGATTGCGTACAGTATGTATACTGTATTACAGGATCATTTCGTACGCTGGACCAGTCATCTAACAAAAGAGTTATGCAAGTTATATTTTGCTCTTCAAATCGTTGACAATATTTTCGTCAATCTTCTTCGGCAATCGTATCTAGAAGAGGACTCGCCCTGCGAGTTGTTTCCGATTCGGTGATTTATATCCAGGTCGCAAATTATGGAACATTTGAAATTTTTGTTGCCACAGCTGAAAAAGGAATATTATTTCCAAAAAAAAATCTCGCCACACACATCTTTTTAATTCAATTTTTTTGGGACTCAGAGGTTAATATCCCAAAACTTTTGATAGACAACTGAGTTTTTTGTTTTTTTGGGAGAGTTTCATTTACTTCTTCATCATTATCGTTCGATTCGTCGTTCTCTACCTCATAAATTGATGTATTACGTATAAGGCATTTTTTTAAATGCACTCGAATCCTTTCAATTTTAGAAGATATTATATTTTTACAGTGCCGACAAACAGTTTTCCATCTTCATTGATTAAAACTTCACTTCTCTCGGCGCTTGGTTTTCTTCCGCTTCCAAATGGCATGATTTACGATCTGATTTGAATCTGTATCACAAAACACGTATTGATTGAGAAATAAAAAACGAATAATGTCAATTGTTAATTTTATAATGTTTGATAAAAATGAATTCTCTCTCTTTTTTTCTAAATGATTTTTATGCATATATCCGTTAAGGACTCTTCTATCTTTAATGACGAAAAATAGAAGTTGTATTCAATTTATAGAATTTATATTAATATATAAAATTTCTATTGCTTTGACATAATTTTAATTCATGAAAATATTATTATGTTACGACATAATTTTAATTCATTATTAAAAATCGTAATTTTTTTTAAGACAATTATTTTTTAAGTATTTAACATTAGACTACATTTGTTTATGCTATTAAAAAGTAAAACGGCTTACCATAGTCCGAAAATTTAGACAATGTGTCTGTAACAAAATTTCAACTTTTGTCATTAAATTTTAAGACAATTTTTTACAGTGTACAGAAAATCGATTTAATGAAATTAATAATCAGGCAATTTCAAATAAAAAAGCGAAACTTACCTGTTTCTTTAACACTGACTATATATTATTTTAAATAAAATTCTTAAAAAACTCGGACAATGTATTCTTTTCTATGCTAAACTATTTGTACAAATCAAAATTTTCTTTTTTTTAGAAAGATAGAACTCTTTAGCTCTCGTACGATATGTTCTCTACGCTGAATTATTTACGACTGATTAAAATTTTCTTCGTTCCATTTCTTCTCGATCTTCTTCATTTGTTTTAGAAAGAATAAGACTATGAGCATCATTTGTCTTTGTTTAACATTTGACAAACAACAAGGATAAAATGATTTTTAGGCGTTGTGAGCGTGAATCGGACCGCGAAGAAAAATCCGTTGAAAAAACAGTAACGAATCGTAGACGAACTCGCGCTTGTTCATGGCATCACACGGTGCCACGGCAGCGACAAAGAGACCACCGCGTTGTTACATACATACACACTATATAGACTGCCAAAAAAAAAATTTTTTTTAATTAGATAACATTGGCTACGTTCGGAAACTTCACAGGTATCTCCGTGTATCATCTTATCCTTGTTTTGTTGGTGAATAACAAGGATAAGATGATATGCAAGGGAATTCGGGTGATGTTTATGAACGCATCTCTTAAATATAGAAATCGACTGTGAGCACCAGCCGTAGATCGATCGATTTAAAATAATCGATAGTCTGCAATTCTACAGCTTCTATAAGTGCGTCAGAGTGCAAAAAACGAATTACACAAGTCGTAATATTTTTTATCGCATCATAGAGACTATAGCGTCTCTCAAACATCAAACACACTTTATTAACACGTATCAAATATAAGAAATGTTTTAAAGAAAATTGTTGAAGTGTAATAATAATTTCTTATGTTAGCAACACATTTGTTACATTTAAAATATTTGGGAATATCGATAAGTGCTGAAATAGTAGTATTTCTTTTAATAAATTAGTATACATATGTATACATAAATTATATATATATGAATATTATATATATAAAATAATAAAAAAACATTTGAATAAAAAAATCAACTCAAAAG
>JAANIC010000778.1:198711-215604 GCA_017607545.1 Acromyrmex charruanus | reverse complement strand
CGCGCGCGCGCGCGCGCGCACACACACACACACACACACACACACACACACACACACACACACACACATATACAGGATGTATAAAAAGTCCCAGACCCCTTAAATATTTTGAACACAATGTTTCAGACAAAAAGTTGTAGTTGTAAAAAAAATCTATGATCATATCCGTTTGACATTGGGTGGTGTCAAGGTCAGACAGATGTGATTAGTAGATCTTTTTAAACCCTACCTTTTTTCTGAAACATTTTTCTTGAAATGTGTACTTTTTTTAAAAATATTTAAATTTAAGGGGTCCTGGACTTTTTGAACACCTTGTATGTATTAAAATTGGTATAATATGTTAACATTATATCAGTCCAGTTAGTTTAATATACCTATATTTATTAGATATTTATAAATTCGTTCCTTTTATGTGTTACCGATTAAAAAATTTA
Source organism: Acromyrmex charruanus (assembly GCA_017607545.1). Taxonomy (NCBI): domain Eukaryota; kingdom Metazoa; phylum Arthropoda; class Insecta; order Hymenoptera; family Formicidae; genus Acromyrmex; species Acromyrmex charruanus. Next base: position 215,170 of record JAANIC010000778.1, on the reverse strand, counting down.
TTTTTCTTATACAAAATTCCAATAAAAACCCATAAATTTCGATTTTTTTTAAGTAAAACCCAAAAAAACTCTCTGGGTTTTTTTGGGGTGGGTAAAATAATACTAACCCTGGTTCAGAAGGAACATATGGTAACCTTCGATAAAAGTGGTTGCAAGATACGAAATACAAAGAACGAAATGGTTGCTACAGCCTCATTGATCAACGATATGTATAAGTTAAATCAACCGACAATGGAAATTGGATTAGCAACAACAGATGATGGAGATCAGTGCGCAAAAGATTAGGCCACTTGCATTTTGAAGCTATGAATGCATTACGAAGGAGTATGGTTACAGGAATTAGATTCAAAGGAGAAATTAAAAGCCCCTGCATAATCTGCCTGAAAGATAACAAACCAAATTGCCATTTCAAAGATCAAATTATCGAGCAAAAAGAATTCTGGAATTGATACACTTCGACCTCTGCGGCCCCATGGAAACGAAATCAATAGATGACGCGAAGTACTTTTTTTCTTTGATCGATAACTATTCGAGAAGGGTCTTCGTTTATATACTAGAAAGTAAAGACAAGGTAATGGAGGTATTTAAAAACTTTAAAAAGTTTGTGAAAAATCAAACAGGAAAAAGAATTCGCATCCTGCGCATGTACAACGGAACAGAATATATCAATGAAAGATTGAAGAAATTTCTAAAAAAAGAAGGAGTCAAGCATCAGACGACCATGCCCCACACTCTAGAACAAAATGGTGTGGCTGAAAGGCAGAACAGGATAATTGTCAAAAAAGCCCGATGCATATTATTCGAAGTCAAATTGCCAAAAAGATTTTGAGGAGAGGCGGTATCAACTACTATTTACCTTATCAATAGATCGCCAACGAAAATACTGGACAGAAAAACTCCCGAAGAAATTTGGTCGGAGAAGAAACCAGATCTTCGTCATTTAAGAATTTTCGACATCAAGGCATATGCCCATGTCCCAAAGAAGCTAAGACAAAAATGGGATAAGAAGAACACAGAATGCATTCTCGTAGATTATTGCGAGGACAGTAAGGCCTACGAACAGTAAGTTATCAATTGTACGAACTAATGACGGAAAAATATTAGGTGTACACTTTGCTTCCGCCGTTTTTTTTCCGAAATTCGAGGCTTTATTGTAAAAAACTGATTATACATTTATGATTCAAAGTATTGTCTATCTGGTCACTACTTTCTCCCATCTTTCGGGCAGCGTACGAATCCCGCGTCGAAAAAACTGGTCATCTTTTGAGGCGATCCACGAATCGATCTAATTTTTTACTTCTTCATAAGACCGGAAGTGCTGATCAGCCAGGTCGTGTGCCATTGATCGAAACAAGTGATAGTCAGAGGGAGCAACGTCTGGCGGGTGGGGTACTTCCCATTTCAATTTTCCAAATATGTCTTGACCACTTTCGCAACATGGGGGTCGAGCATTGTCATGCTGCAAAATCACTTTATCGTGTCTCTCATTGTATTGCGGCCGTTTGTCTTTCAATGCTCGGCTCAAATGCATCAATTGCGTTCGATACTGATCGCCTGTGATTGTTTCGGTTGTAACAGCTCATAATACACTACGCCGAGCTGGTCCCACCAAATACAGAGCATAACCTCGAAGCCGTGAATATTCGGTTTGGCCGTCGACATGGAAGCATGGCCGGGAACTCCCCATGATTTTCTGCGCTTAAGGTTATCGTAATGAACCTATTTTTCGTTCCCAATCACAATGCGATGCAGAAATCCCTTCCGTCTTTGCCTTTCAAGCAGCTGTTCACAAGCAAACAAAAATGCCGTTCAACATCTCTCGGCTTCAACTCGTACGGCACCCAATTTCCTTGCTTCTGAATCATCCCCATGACTTTGAGGTGTTTTGAAATGGCTTGTTGAGTCACTCCCAATGATCGTGCCAATTCTTCTTGATTTTGACACGAATCTTGATCAATAATGCCTCCAATTCTGCATCTTCGAAAATCTTCTCTCTTCCACCGCTATGCCGGTCTTCGACGTCAAAATCACCGTTCTTGAAGCGTTGAAATCACTCACGACATGTTCTTTCACTAATAGCGGCCATAAGTATTTGAGAACATTCGATGAGCCTTAGCCGCAGATTTCTTCATATTGAAGCAGAAAATTAAAACCTCTCGCAAATGACGAGAATTTGGCTCGTAAATTGAAATTTTCGAGAATAACTTTATGATGCAGACACAAATCGACTAATGTTTCTATGGGGTTATGTTGACAGATGCCCAAGTTTATGACGTCTATGATCTATTTATTTCGACCACCACTTACCGCTAAAGCCATCTATAGGAAAACGGCGGAAGCAAAGTTGTACACCTAATACTAAAAAGAAGAGATGTGATCTTCGGAGAGCAGAGGAGCAACGTAGTCACGTCCGAGAAGTAGACAAAGAGACTAACAATACTTAGAAGATCGCAGAAGCACAAACCAGAATTTCTTCCAATTACGGACAAACCGGAGAATGATGATTCTAGCGACGACACGTCGATTGAAAGCAAAACAGAAGAATCAGACTACTACTGTCTGATTTGAAGACACGGTAGTGTCTCAGCGCTAAGCATGACGTGAGACATTGTCGTGTCTTCCTTTACGCGAGTCGGCGAGTTGCACTAGATCAAGATTATTAGAGCTCAATAACGGCTGTCCCGATCAGTTTTAAGTATACTTAATCGATAGCTTACACTCCGATTGTATTATATCTGCTTTTATTTTTTCTCTATGTGCCCTATAAACGGAGATATTGCGTCGCAAAATCCGGATCTGTAACTTTTCAGATTAAGATACGTCATCGTCGATCATTCCACACATTCCTTTGATGTCCTTCTGACAGTTTTTACGCAAGAAGCGCTAGTGATATATATGATCAGCGAGCGCTGGGATCTGCACTATGATAGTGTCTCGGTCGATTTTTTCAAAACAACAAGATCGGTAAAGTCGGTAATAATAAAACACGCTGGTAATTGCTAACTAAGATAAAGCTATTAAGAAATGATAATAAAAAAGGGATTTATTCGATCTCGATCTCCATTTGTTTATAATTTAATATTTAACAAAAGGAGATTAGAAAACAAAATTATACGTATTTGTTAACTAAGCTAGGAAATGATAATGAAAAAACGATTTATCTCTATTTGTTTATAATTAATATTTAACAAAAGAAAGATCGGAGGGAAATGAAATTATACGCTGGTATTTGTTAACTAAGAAATGATAATGAGAAAGTAATTTATTCGATAATAATCTCCATTTATAGAAGAAGACGGGAGAGATTCTGCAGCAAATAAGTCTTCCTAGAAGATCATTCAGAACTCCGAAACCAAAACGAATGGATGACTTTATCACCTATCGAGTAGTAGCATTACTCACGGATCCAACATCGATTGAAGAAGCGTTGCGCTGTGAAGAATCCGACAGATAGTTAAAAGCAACACGATATGAATTACGTTCGCAGGAAAATCACACACCAGCCATTGTTCCCCCAAATAGAAAAACCATTGATGGATCTTCAAGAGTAAAAGAGATGCAAATGATGACATCAGACAATGCAAGGCGCGTCTAGTCATTAAAGGCTGCAGTCAAAAAAAGAGTTTAGAATATGAAGAAACGTACGCATCAGTAATTAGATTCAACTCCCTCAAATACCTTTTCGAGCTGGCCACACGATATAATTTGGATATAGATCACATAAACATTGTCACCACATTCCTTCAGGGCGATTTAAACGACGAAATTTATATAAAAATCCCGGTGTTTGATGAAGACACTAAAACAATAAAAGATCATTCACAGGTTAAACAAGGCTATCTATGGACTGAAACAGGGAAGTTGTGGCTGGAAAAAGCTGGACAAAGTATTGACGAATCTCAATTTTAAGAGATCTACGGCAGACTCGTGCGTATGCCAGAAAAATCAAGGTAAGAAAGTTTTAATTATCGCTATATATGTAGACAATATGCTAATATTTAGCAACGAACAGAAAAACGCTATTGAAGATCGAAATAAGAAAGAGATTAAACTGCGAGATTTAGGTAAAAATACAAGTTGCCTCGGAATTCGGATAACAAGGGATCAGCAAAGAGATTTTTTTGGATAGAACAAACCCATTACATTAATCAGCTGTTAACCAAATTCAACATGAAGAATTACAATCTTGTTTCGACATTTCTGGACAAAAATCAAATTCTCACTCGAGAGATGAGTTCAAAAACAAACGAAGAGAGAGATAAGATGAAGATCTCATACTATGAAGTCATTGGCAGCATTATATACACTCTGGGTACTAGACTAGACCTCGTAACATGCACAGTTGAAATAGTAAGTCGTTTTAGCAACGATTTTGCTCAATGGCATGCGGTGAAAAGAATACTGTGATATCTAAAAGATACGAAAGATATTAAACTTCGTTTTTCAAGAAAAGATGATCAAGAAATTGTTGTCTACTGCGATGCAGATTGGGCTGGAAGACAGATGATCATAGATCCATCACAGAATACACATTCAGAGTCCGAAAAGGGGCTATTTCCTGGAATAGTAAAAAAACCGATAGCACTTTCTACGACGAAGGCCGAGTACATGGTATTAACATCAGCCTGCCAAGAAGCCCTGTGGTTATATAAGTTAGAGAGAGAAGTATGCCCAAGTTTCGAGAAAAGAGCCACTATTTTACTTTGTGATAATAAAAGAGCCATTGAATTGTAGGTGACTAGCGGATACAAACCCTGCACTAAACATATAGACATCAAATATCATTTCATCAGAGAAAGAATTGAATCTGGAGAAATACAAGTCACGTATGTGTCAACGAACCTGATGCTCGCAGATATAATGACCAAACCGCATAACCGCAACACCTTCAGCTCACAAAACAACTTGATCTCCAATCTTAAAAAATAACGAATTCTATAGGGGATGTTGAAAATTAGAATTCATATCACTTAAATTTACCTGTCTATTTGCAAGGAAACGGACTCTTGAGTTATTTTTATTTCTCATATGTTGGTAGCATTTTTTTCGCGTTATATGTATATATTTTTGAGATTGGTAGTCTGCCTACGTTTTTTTATTAGTTCATGACACGTTTTTCATGTTCGTGTTCGTTTCCATTCTGCCGCCATTCTTTTTTGTACGCTTCTACTTTATATAATAACAGATATCAAGAAAATCACCATTGTCATTTGTTATTCAAGAAACACTTCCCCGAACCACATTATTTAAAAGGCCATTAAGGTGACGAGGAATTATTTTCTTATTAAGACATTCTTAAAGAAAATATATTCTCAATTTCATCGTTACAATCAATTTCATAAAGCGTATTCAATCCTTCAAAATTAGAGTTAAAAAACATGCAAATGACATTAAAAAGTCGGTAATTATTTAATATAAGGGACTACTCTCCAATGATCTTGACTTTGATATTTGTTGTCAAAGTCATGCCTCCGAGTGACTTTAGTTGAACATTTTAGTTAAAAAGTTGTTAACAAAAAAAGTTCATTAAAAAATGTGGTTTTAAAGCAAAGAATTTGTTTGTAAAGCAGACATTCCTAGAAAAAGAATCAAATATATTATCATACACAGCAATTGACTGGACTAACTTTTGCAGAGAGGGATAATTCATGTAATTTAATAACTTGGTAAAACTACATAAATGGAGAACAATGTCTTTGTTTGTAAAACAGGAAATTTGTGTTTTTGAAGTAAAATATTTGTATCTTTGAAACAGAAAACTTGTTTACTTATTTAAAAATTCTCTACTTTAATAAATATTCAATTATAACAATCTGGCTTCTCAACTCATGAATTAATGGTTAACAAACAATCAAAATTAAATTGGTGGAAAAGGAATTATTGTTGAAATCGATGAGGCAAAATCATATAAGAAAAATTATATAAGAAATTATATAAGAAAATATTTTGCGCTGTTAAAGTAGAGAATTTGTTTCAACAAAGCGCAGTCCAAAAGTAAGGTTTTACTAATGAATTTTTTTTGTTAATAACTTTTTAAGGAACAATGAGCGACCGCTAAAATTTGTCCAATGTCACTCAGAGTCATGACAACATATGTCAAGGTCAAGGTCATTTGAAGATAGTCCCTATATTAAACAATTAATTAAAAAATCCTAGAGCCTTCTTGGTGATTTCTAATCATAGACTTGAAACAAACCATGAATTTGATTAGGACGATACAGTAATTTTAGATATAAAGCCTTTCTATCATAAGAGGATGACATCAGAAATAATATTTATTGAAAAGCAAAATAATTATTCAAGGAGCATAAAAGCCAACACAAGATATTAGTGCAATAGTCTATTTAACTTTCATATATAACGACTTAATAAAGAAAGCGACAGGGATAACCTGCCGAATTCGTATTCTCTCTTTCTTTCCAAATTTCTCTCTTCAGAGGCAACCCCATGTTGATCTTCTTTACTCTCCTTCTATCAGGTCAAATATATTTTCAATAATGTTTCACTTCTTGTAATCACTTCTCGTAATCGGTATGTGTCTCTTGGAAATCCTCAACAAATAAATTTATAAATTACGCACGACTAGCCATTATAAGAATTACTATAAAGAAATTGATGGTCTTATTATTCTCACAGGTAAGATAGAAATTCAAATTCAAACAGATAAGTTTTTACTCTCGACTGATAGTTTTTTATAATAATAAAAAATGTGATTGTATATTAAAAATATATTATTTGACAACTTCGAATTTTTAACATTTAAATACGACATAATGTATAGAAATTGAAACGTGAGACTTACGTGAGATGTCATTAAGACTTACATTAAGATGTCAAATTCGATTGTTTTATGAAGAAATCTGAACTAATAACATAATATAAGTGTAACCTTATAGAACAAAATGAGATGATTAATTAAGACGGCAAGAACATCGTACAAGTATATGTAAAATTTATGTAGCGTAAGACTAAAGATAGATATTTTATAATTTTTGTTCTGATATTGAAGATGATCTAATCTAAGATCGAAACATTTATCATTATATTGTATCATATTGTCATTATATATGAAGACTAGACTATTGCATTAATATCTTATAATATTAATTAACATATACAAAGTGAGGCAGTAACTCTGTCCACTTAGAATATTTCTTCTTAAAATATTTTCACTTAAAATATTTTCAGAGATATAAAATAATCAGAGTTGGCAATGTTACCTCATAATAATTACTCATTACCGTTCTTTTTTCTAAAAAATAACTCGTTCCCGTTACTCATTATTGATTTGCAAAAGTAACTCGTTATCAAAATATAATGAGTCGTTACTTTTTCATTACTTTTTCTTCTTAATACTGATAGAATATTATATGCAGATTTTTGCGGTAAATATAAAAAAAATGTCAAAATTCTATTTCTAAGTAGAGAAATAGAGTTAAAAAAATATATGTCTATAATAAACATTGTGCGTTATTTTCATGAATGAAATAGATGCTGTCATGCCACATAATATACACTGCATTTTTTGTAATTTTTATACTTAAATAAATTTATTTTTCGTATTACTTTTAATAAGATCTTTAAATTATACGTTTAACTCTTAATACATATACAATTTTCTTTACTGTGCATGATGGGTCATTTGTGTGTGTTAATTTCAATAATTTTTGCAAACGTACAAAAATTATGAATAGATTCTTATATATATTTTAACATCTTTAAAAACATTTATGAATTTGTATATTTAAAAAGAAGGAAAGGATAGAACAAATTTAGCCAGATGCAGTATTTCGAAGAAAAGAAACAAGATACAAATATAATCATCGTAAATACTCTAAGGGTAAAATTATAATATAAATTATAATAAAAAAATAATATTGTTTGTAATCTACATTATATACATATCTTCAATTTGTGAAATATGACACAGAAAAAATTTTATTTTTTGAAGAAATTAAATATACTGTAAAGATTATATCATTTAATCTTTTTTTCATAAGGATATTTATTGGCGTAAAACCTCATGTGATCTCATCACTACATATTATTCGCTGGGTGCGTGAAAAAAAAATCGATTTTTTTTTAAACTGCTACCAAATTTTCAAAATTCAATATTTCTTAATAATCTTGTGTACTTCAGTAGCTATACTAGTGTAGATTATAAAAAAATTTTTTATTTTGTTCCAGACATGAAGATTGGACACTTCTACTGCTTGCCTAAAAAAATCACGTCTATTTGTTGCAACCTGCCAAGCGGCCATTTTGTATCAAAAATCAATAAAAAAATTCGTGTTTGCACTTAAAGATATGTACAATAAGCCCTGAAAATTTCAAATTGATCGCTTGATTAGGGAAGTCATAAAAAATTCCCAAAAAACCTTCAAATTTTTGGCTGTTGGCTAGGTTTAACCCCTTAAGCAATTTACCCGGGGATTGGAGATCAAGTTGTGCGGTTAAGAATGTTCACTGGGAAGGATTGGATAATTATTCGGAAGGGTAATCTTGAACTCGGTGCCAAAAAGATTACGAAGCTTATAGGCGAATCTACGTAGATCGGCTTTTCGAATGTCCTTGTAGTTAGGAAATGTGAGATTGATCTCCAATTTCTTGAGAGTATATACGCGTCCGCAGGTTAAATCTGCCGGTTTGTTTTGATCTAATAACTGCGCTAATTTTTGGAAATAAGGGAAAGGATCGTGATTTGAAATGAGAGCTGATTTTATTTGAAATCTTAATCTCTTTTCTTGTTATTGTCTTCGTCCGCCTTTAATAGGCATGGAGGTAATACAAAAGAATTATCAATGTTCCGAAGAATTGTAAGAACCGTAAGACGGAGGCCACGCTATTGGCAGCAACAGTCGTAACAGCTCTCTGAATATGAGATAATTATGAATTCTTCGAGAAAGTACTATAAGACGGGGGCTACGCTATTGACAGCAACAGTCGCAATAGCCCCTTGGATACTCATGTACATACTTGTATGTAATTGAATGGGACGCAGAGCAGAGATTTATTAGATTTCAGCCGATTCAATTCAGTATTTTCGTTTAATAAAAAAAATAGAACAATGCGAAAGAAAAACATACGAGTGTGTTACCGACGAAGCGCGAGGATAATTCTTATCTTGATCTAACTATACTGGATAAGTTTCTACTTCTGCTTTTTGAATGAATTGAATGAATTGAATGAATTGAATGACCAATTTCTACTTTTGACAGCTCCTTTTATATCTTGGAAATGAATGTGGGAGTATCCTTTCAGGACCAATCAATACTCCTCAAGGTTTGGTAGAACCTATACTCGCGCTTGTTTCCTTAAGATAAGGCAGCAAGGCTCCGCGTAAGCCCTACTCCCCACTCTACAAGTTTAATCTTAATAGGTGATAGTTGAGAATTTTAATAATTTATAATAAAAATTCGGTCTTCCTTAACTAATATCCTTATGCGAGACGAATCTACTACATTCTAAATCATATATCTATCTGATTTAATTTTATTGGAAGAAAAAAAAGAAGAAAAAGATATTCGTCCTCGCATTCGGGAAGATTTCTATTTTGCTGTTAATTGCTTAATTGTTAAATGCTAATGTAATATACATTATCGCTAACATAATGTTAATATACGCTTTTATTTATTATTTTATAGAAAGACTTCTTTGAGAGAGAGATCGTGGGATATTCTTAAACATTCTTTAGGATAGATAGTCTGTGTGACGCATAAAGGTATATAACGTGATCTATTTGTTGGTTTGATTGTTCAAATATACCCTCCTATAAAAGAAAAAAGGAATTTTCGGTTTTAAAATAAAGATAAAATAGGGATGAAATATCAAGACTAAGATGAAATACTAACCTAAAGATAGGATAAAAATAAGGTATAAATTATATATTTATAATAAGGAAAGAGAGAATTTTATCGGAATGTAACAAGATACAGATATACATAAAAGTTACTTACAAGTGTGTGTGTGTGTATAACAAGAATGAAAGATATAAACAAGTCGCTGCCTTGATTCATTATGTTAATAATGAAGACAGTTCATCAAAAACAAGTTTTGAGCAACAGTGGGGAAAACCAAGTTAATTTGCGAAGCTAAAATATTCAAAGGGAATATATTTTGAGGAAATATTTCCTCCAAAAAAAGACAACATTAAACCACAAGTGATGGATGTTTCTAAATTAAAAAAAGAATCAACGTCATTAAGATCAATATTGTTAGAAGCTGTTAAAGTCACACGCATGCTATCAGAAATTTGAAAAAATCACTGCAGAAACAAATTGAGCTTGCTTTAAGACAACAAGACTGTAAACAATGCGTTGTTACTTTTTTCCTTTTTAACCAAGAATGACATTTATACACAAAATTACATTTTACAAAAGGATTTACAAGATTTTTATAATAAACATATTGTAATAACAGAAGACATAATTATTTTGCGTTGTAAGACATTAGATCAATCAAAAAGTAAAGAATGGTATGCTGCTAGACGCTTAAGATTTTCTGCGAGTTCTAATGTGCACAGTATTAAGATGGGAGAAACAAAAAACATAGAATCATTAGTATCTATATATCTGGCATATTACATCCAAAACAAATTAGTACTGCAACAACAAAGTATAGTTTACATCATGAAATAGATGCAAAAATAGAGTATGAACATAAATGATTACATAAATGCGAGATTAAACAAATTGATGTTCTTGTTAGTCATAAGCAATCTTGGCTGTATGCTAGTCTTGATGGAGTGGTGGTTGAAGACGGATGCATAACCAAATTAATGGAATTCAAATGTCCTTCAACGTGCGAAACTCAACCTGTGATAAATTATGCCACTAAAACCTGCAATGTTAAATATTTAAAATTTGAAAATGATGAAGTTACTTTAAGACATATTCACATTATACGCAAGTGCAAGTATATTTCTGGAAAATAAAAATATACAAATGTATATTTCTGGACTGAGTGTTTGTGATTTATTTATATGCTCACCAGTCGAAAATGGAAGTTGTAAGTTATGCGAAATAAAATTTTTTTGCATGAAAGTATTTCAAAGAGTAAACTTTTACTTTATGTATTATTTACCAGCTTTACATTCAGATACAACAGTGAAAAAATGCGATAAAAACTAGAAAGTTAAGCCAACTCGTGTTTTTTCAAGAAAAAACATTAGCAACATTAAAAAATAATTATATTGAACTTTACTGATAATAATTTTTTAAGAAAAATGTTTAATAGTTTATTTAATATTTGTTAAAAACGCTTGTGCTATTAGCCTTACTTTTATTTTATAAGTCAATTATTTTTGAAAGTCAAACTTGATTATTTAAATATTTAGCTTTATTTTAAATATTATTATTGCTTAAACATAATATTAACATAAAAAGTGTTATTTGACACTACAAAGAAAATAAATTTATGTGAATTTTGTTTGTAAATTATACAGTTTATGTAAAATCAAACGAAAATTTATGTTAAAACATTAACATTTATTGTTAAAAAAAAATAAAATTGACATTTTACAAATAAATGATGGTTTATAAGTAATACAAATATGTATTATTCATATTTTATTTTCCTTTTTCTTATTTGAAAATATTGAAGATTCATTAAAACACATATGCACAATATCATTTATACAGTGAAATAGAAGGTTTTCAGGAATTTTGTCCAAAATTTGATAAATTTTTAAACGTTACGTTATCCTTTCAACGCGAATTCTGATTCTGGCAATATTATATGTTTGTTCAATCTCTTCCTTCATAAACTCTGATTTTCTTTGTAAAAAAGGTGACATAACTATTCTGACTTCCTTACCACTTTCATCAATAGTTGTGCGAATCTCTGGAAAACCCTTATCTGCTAAAACTACATCTCCATCTTCTAAATAATCTATTAATCCAGACTCAATTGTTATTTGAGAATCGCTTTTCCTTCCTCCAACCACTTTGGATTTAAAACTAATAAAACCTTCTGGTGTTATATCTATCAGTACTTTAGCAGTAATACCTTTCTTATAATGAGAATAACAAAAGACACGTTTATCTATACCTGCTGGAACTTCAATCCTAAATTCAATGCAATCGATAATTATTCGAGTATCCATATAATCTGGTTAAAAACATTCATGCATTGTACCTTGAACAGTATCTTTATTTGGCCAAAAAATTAATTGGCTGTTGTATCAACTAAATGTCTTAGAGTTGAATAGGAAATTCTTGAAATAGCTGTTCTATGAACATTAAATAGAATACTTATTGCTGAAAAACTTAAACCTGTTTTCATCTGTATTAAAAAAATAAAAAGTCTATTTTCCTTTGTAATTTTACATTATCTTCATCTATTCATTATCTATATCCATTCTTTTTAATAAAAATTAATTTAATATTATTGTATTTATTGAAACTTCAAGGTTTATAAGCTGTTCATTGCGAACCAATAAAATATCAGCAAAATTATGAATCACTAAGTCACTGCATGTTGTACGTTTACTGTATAGATTACTAAGTTCGTTGCAATCAGGTTCAGTATATTGATCCAAAGTTGAACAAAAGTTTTTTTCAGAAGGACTATAATTTTGGCCTTAAATTGTTTTTTATTCTTGACACGAACAATTTCTCTAATTTCTCCAATTTCTCTTTGAGTTTCAGCATGGTAAACTGTTTTGTGAGAATAAATATATTCATACTTATTATAAATTAAAATTTTTTCTTCAGAAAAATTTTGGCTAAATATGTTTTTCAAATTTTTTATCAATCTTAAGAGTTTCTTGGTTATTCTATGAACTTTCTTGATAATTAGACTCTGTACTAATATTATCAGTAATCACTTCAATCATATCTTCCTTAAACTATGAATTTTTAATTTTGATACAATAAGTGTTGGTTCTTGCCGAAACCTTCGTTCCATAAAATATTTATGCCTATAATAAAAAGAATTTTGTAATTTAATTAAACTAAAAAACTTATTTTGCTAAATTGTTACACATTAATTATGTTTATTTACCTACTTATAATTGCAGCTTCATTTATTTTTTTTTGCCCTGTATGCTGTAAGAAATATTGTAGCTCAGCTTGGACTTAATAATTCCTGAGACTTTTTATCACCAACAAAATGATCACTACATATGTAATCGTAAGACTTTGGAGACCATGGTGAATCATCATCATCTAAATATGAACGTATTAAAATGTAAACCTTATCATGATATGCACAACATATACATTCAATGCAGCATTGCAGGAAGTAAGGGTATAGTGCTTACTTTATTCTCCTGACCCCAGCGACCCATTTATTCCTTTGCTCTAATTTTCAACTTGCAGATGGAAATTTGTAAAATTTGCACTTGCTATTTCTGTTAGTATTTTTGCAGTTATTAACGCAACAACTACAGTGAGTCATTGTGTTTTAATTATATAACGTAAATCAACAAAATAACAGCCTGAATTAATGCTCAGTTTGGTCGCATAACACACTAAATTTTTAAATCCTCTCCAAGTTTATGCACCCAGCGAATACATAGAGTTAGTCTATACGTGTGAAAAAAAGGCGTCGTGATCGCATGATTTAGACAGCCAATCAGACCGTTAATGTTTCATCTCTGTTTTCTACGACTATAATTACGATTAAACTTTTACGTAATTAAAAATAAAGTAACTAATGAAATCGTTATCGTTACCCCAAAAATGAAATTGCGTTACCATGAACGTTACTCAGAAGAAAATAATGTCGTTACACATTCGTTACTGAAAAAAGTAACTTATAACGATAACGATGTTACAAATAACGCATTACTTGCCAACCCTGAAAATAATATATTTATTGTATAGCATCAAGAAGGATACAATATACTACTAATAAGTTTTTAAATAGTTTTTCTATGGGAGGCGCTTCGGAGATTTCAAGGTCACCTCCATTTTTTTAAATGGAATTGTGATTTTTTTTGTACACCATATGATTTCTCTAATTATTTTACACATGAAAGTATTAAGATAGTGATATCAAAAAATCAATAGTTTATGAGATATTTTATAAATTCTAGCAAATATTGACATAAAATATTAAATAATTCGTAAACTATTAATTATTTGTATAATCGAACCTTAATATTTTTATGAACAGAATAATGAGATGAATCAATTGATGGAAAGAAAACACATAGGCTACGTTCTACTTAACGCTCACATCATTCGTGGAATCATCCTTGACGTTTATCGAATATTAAACAAGCACAAACGATGCTCGCGAGCATTGCGAGTGTTAAGTGGAACGCAGCCATAGTTGCTTTCCACAAAAAAATATGTGTGCAAAAAGGATAATATTTTTAAATAAGCAACTATGTGTTTTCTTTCCATTAATTTATTTATCTCGTTATTTTATATATGAAAGTATTAAGGTACGATTATCAAAACATTAATAGTTTACGAGTTATTTGATATTTTATTTTAATATATGCCAGAATAAAGTATAAATTATCTTATAAACTAATGGTTTTTTTATATCACTATCTTAATACTTTTATATGCAGAATAATTAGAGGAACCATATTGTGTAAAAAAATCATACAATTCCATTTTAAAAAGTGGAAATGATTTTGAAATCTCCGAAGCGCCTTCACTCATAAAAAAATTATTAGTAATATATTATACCCTCCTTGATACTATACAACTTCAATAAATATAATATTTCATATCTCTAAAAATAGCGGAACTATTCTAAGTGAATAGAGTTACTATCCCATCCCGTATAATGTAATATATAATTTAAAAATTAAATTGAAATAATTTATTAATTTTTATGCTTTTATACTTTGTTTGTGTATTACATTTTTGTTACATATTATTTTTTAAGTATTTTAAGTATTTTATTTTTTTCACAGGAAAGATGAGTATTTCTACATTATCAGGTAATATAATCTGTGTTTCTATCTCCTATAAAAATATTAAATCTTTATAGTATACTTACAATGGTTTATATAAAAAATTCTCTTTTTATTGTAAAAAAAACAATTAGATTTTCAATTTTTCAATTTCTTTGTGCAATTTCCGGATTATTCGGCTTATATGGTTTTGCCGAATGAAATCCAGTTATCCGGCTTTATTGGATACGACCCGATATTCGGTTATTCGACAAATCTTCATCTATCCTTGCATCCCTAATTAAAATGTAATATGTAAATTTTTACGAAAAACATATTGTATCTATTTTGCATTAGAATAATTTACAATTTAATATCTATAATAAGATAAAAGCTCCAACGAATTAAATAAAAAATAAAAAGCCTATGTAGGTCGATACTAGTTGTTCATGTGTATAAAATATATTTAAAAATTAAAAGACGCGTTTTGACCTTGGATTTGGGTCCTCTTCAATACAAAAATTAAAAATAGATATAATAAATGTTACAAAAGTTAGTAAATAAGTACTTTTTCAAACAGTATTGTGTTAAACTATTGTTCAGATAATTTTACAATTTTTTTGATAATTTTTTTTATTTTTTTTTATTTTCTTTATTTTCTTCTAGTTTATAAAATGTTTTTCGTATATTTTGAAAGGTTCTTATCTTATTATGATAATATTTAATAGTTTGCCAAATTGTCTCACCATTTATCATTAACATGGTAAATTTTTTAGCGAATTTTGCGGTAAAATATAATAAAAAATGTTCTTTGTGTATAAAGTTTAAATCAACTCTAATCATTTTTAGCGCAAAATTAAGATATTAAGTTTCATTGTCCTTATAAAAGAAAAATAAATCCATACGAAATTGAGTCTGTAAACTTATTTGCAACTTCTACTCCATTCACTATTTCTGAGTTTATACTCTTTATAAGTTAGAAAACTGTAATTATTAAGTGCCAAGTATAGTTCCTCGAACATTGACTTCACGTCAATCGATATGTTATTACAGTTAATTGTTACCTTGCCGCATAAATAAAGCTCAGGCAAGGGCTCCAAATTGTTGTGCCCATGCGGACTAGGAGTGGGCGGCGAGCCTTGAAGGGGTGGTAACCATTGCCCTCCTAAATAGAGTTGACTTGGCCGCTTCAGCCTTTTTTCTTGCCTCCTACGCTCATGACGAACAGCCACCGCTGGCATAGCACCAATCATCCTAATCAAACAAAAAGCGAGCACTTTTATGTATACTATTCGTCAAAAGGAAAATATGGTAATTGCTGAATTCCGTAAACATGACTTACCAGAATTAATTAACAGAGCGCGGTATATCTATTAACAAATAGTTTAATTGAATCTAATATTGGTTTTTCAATATTAAATTGCAAAGTATTGCAGGCGAATACGTTTATATATTAGGTGTAGTAAAAAGAAATCCATTATTTTTCCAATAGATGGCTTTAGTAATCTGTATCTTGCAACGCGATGTATATATATATACATATATATATATATATACATATATATATATATATATATATCGTTCTTTATTATTTATAATGCCTTT
>JAANIC010000778.1:178538-198525 GCA_017607545.1 Acromyrmex charruanus | reverse complement strand
ATAAGAACATCTTGAACATCTTTCTACTTCGTAAAAAATTATTTTAACAAGACTAGCAAATTCGAAATCGAAATCGAATCATCCTTAAATAGCAAAACCTAAATAACAGAAATTTATGTTTTATTTCATTTTAAAAAAATTTGTTTAAAAAAATAATTAAATTAATAATATTCTTACTAAATATTTACTAATTTCAGCGCTATTTCGAGGACACTGCTTTGTGTGAATTATCAAAATATCTCCGAATCTCTCTGTTTAGCAGCATTATTTTTTATTTGCCGACGATAAACGTTTCAATAATCTATTAAAAAGAAGAGCATTATAAGAGCAAAAACTTTTTAGTGGCGCGTAGGATTCTGCGATATGGACTGACACCGGCTTACTTTTGCACCAAACGCATTATGAACTTTGGTGACCTCAGTTGACCTCGAGCCGGTCGATACGTCATTGCATCCACCCTCCGGCCTGCAGTCGATGCAGCAAGTTGCAGGAGGTCGTTCCAGGTAGAAAAATAAAAAAACACTCGGATACATTTCGACTCTATTTCGTGCTTATCAAGATTTATCTCGTTAACGAAACAATAACTCTAGCGAGCTGTCGTCTGACAAAACTAATCGGAGATCAAGATTCTTTTTTCTCCTCCCGATTTGGAATATCAATGTGTACAAGATAACTCAAACGTATAATCGACTGCGGTCCGAAGCGAATAAAACCTCATAATAAATAAATAAACTAAAACGCGTATGAATAAGTAATAATTCAATTCGTAGAATGGAGTGGGAAATTTCTAAAAGCGTAAAAGAACAATCATTCCTTAAGAATGAAGCATTTCATAATTTATTCTCGAAAAATTCGTGCATCAAGTTGTATATAAGTGGTACAATAGAGAAATCGCAGTAAGAAAAGCTTTTAACTTTTTTAAGATAAAATAACTATGGTAGTAATCATAAAACAGCATTGATGTAATAATTTCATAGTAAGTAATAATTACAACAACGGTTTTTTTATTGTGCAACGATCTTTGTAATATTGACTTTATCTTTTGCGAATACACGTTTTCACGCGGGGCGCACCAAGGGGATAAAAATAGCGCATTGATAACAGAGTACGATATAAACGATAGCCGCGTATATCGATCTCATCTCTCTTATATCATGTCCCCTATAATTCCGACCCTTCAAGTAAAAGTATCCTTACACGTCATAGTAAATTTCGCGATAAATATAGTAATATCTCTAAATCTCTTCAAACAGATATCGTCCATCATTTCTCGCTACGTTCCGCAAACATAGGGATGCAACAGATATCCGATATCCGTGCTATTCGGCCTATTTTTTATAATCCGGGCGGATAATTCGGCCGGATTGTGAAAAAGTTATTTTCTACAATTTGAATAGAAATAATTACGCATATTTAAAATTTAAATTTTATATGGATATTTGACCTATGGGAATATATAAAGTATAGCATTCCCGTGGATGCGCAGTCGTCGCTCTACTCAAACAATGGGATACGTCCTTCAAAATGCACACGAAGGAGCACGATATAGCATGAAGTCGCCCGAAACCGTGTACCGTGTCCGTATCCATGTTTTCTTGATTAGTCTTTGCAGTTTGCGAGTTTAATTCAGTTTAAGGTATTTCTCCGGCTACAACCGCGCTAGAAAATTAATCGCGTACAATCTACGAATATGCCTCTCCATGCATGCTCTCTGAAGAGAGAAATTTTTGAGGCGAACGTACACACACACGCATAAAACACGTGCGAAAAGAAGAATTTTATCAAATTACAAATTTAAACTACTCTAATTCAGAAACGGCACCGCTAGGCCTCCCTATTTTTTTTTATAAGGTTTCTATAATATTTCTACATTACATATATTTTTTTTTAAATCTGTAGAAGATTTTTGCCGCAAAGTATTAAAACATTATTTCGGCAAGGTTTGATATAGAAGTTTAATAAAAGTTGAAACTTTGAAGGCGAATATTTCTATTTCAGCACCGCTAAGGTCTTTAAAATTTTAACTATATATAAATAAAATTATTTTAAACATAATATCCAAATTTCAAAAAAATCTGTAGAAACTCAATTTCTTGGAGAAATACTTTAATTCATTTGCAAAGTAAAACTATGCCATGATACAATGTATCTCTGATTGTCGAAATGGATCTATTATCCTGCAGCAAAAAACGTAAAGTATTTTACATTTCTAAAGAAATCTGAAATTCGACAACAGTGGCTAAACGCGTGGCTAATTGCCAATAATAGCAAATAATAAGTTTATTTATAAACTCAATATACTATACTACAATAAACTATAACAAAGTACAACATACATTCCCTCTCGTGAAAAAATCAAAGAGATTTTGAAAGTAGATGTAAAAAAAAATACCTGTGTTTCAGCGTTTTCACCAGATCAAATAGTTAACGTTTTTTATGCAGCCATTTATTTGTATTTGTTTCATATTGGTTTTTTTAGAATTGTTTTAAATTATATAATAATTTTTTAAAATAAATAATTTACGTTTTTGCATGTGAAATTATGCAATGAGTCCGAATACAAAAAAACAACTGAGAATTATTTTTTTCATATATTTTCAAATTTTTGTATAATAATAATAATAATAATATAATTATTATAAGAATCTTGATCGTTTGATTTGCCGTTTGTATGATTCTAGTTTTGTATCACAATAAACCAATAATATTCACCAAGCATGTGTCTGATGTCTTTTCTTTTGAAGCGTTTCTCAATGATCGCAATGTCTTGGTGAAAGCGTTCACTATGTTCCTCACTGAATTCATCCAAATTTAGTGGAAAAAAATCCAAATGATTGTGAAGAAAGTGTATTTTGAGTGATATGTTAATTTTCATTGCATGAAAAGCCGAAATCATTTTAGCAACAGTTTTTTTGTAATTGTCGGCTTTTTTATTGTCCAGAAAATTTTCGATGTCGCTTTGTTTAGGTCGCGACAATGTCGAAGTAAGTCAGTACCGAGATACGGGTATGCTTACCTAGCATTTACTTTCTCTTTAAATTTTTCATGCGGGAAATCTGTGCTGTACAGTATTATAAAAAGACATTTGATGATACTTAAAAAAGGTTAACGACTTGATCTGGTAAGACACGGATATTTTTTTATATCTACTGTCAGAATCTCTTTGATTATTTCATGGGAAGAAAAAAAATCGATTTTTTTCGTACTGTGTTAATAAAAACAACAACGTAATAAAAACAAATAATTATTGTCGCATTACGTGTCCTATTATTTGACATATTTACAGTATTGTAACAATCAAAACATATGTAAAAGTTATTGGTTGTACGAAGGAGACATTACTTTGGAATCTATAACAAATTTGATGATAAAAGTAAGTCAGTTATCGCTTCGTTCGGCGGTTATTACTTGCAATTGCAGCGACGATGTATTGTATGTAATGATAATTTTCAATTTCATGCTAAGCCCCTTGCATATTGGAGGAGGTATTTCATTGGTGACCCCCACCATGCCATACAGCCAGGATGCGTAATCTGACCAATCTATAAACGACATACTGTTTCTTTAAATACTTTTATATTTAAATATTTATTAACATATACATAGTGTACTCGATTATGCAATCGGAATTTTCGCAATCGAAACAAATCTACGAGAGCAAGTCAATAAGTTCTTAGCAAATCTGTCAGAGGGCACTCATAGTGTCATGTCACATTACTTTTTGACAAGTAGCATCTTTTAGCTGATTACTGTCAAATTTTGAACGGAATTCATCGCGCGATTTCATTTCTGTAGACGATTAAAGCGAACCTTTGTACTTTTTGCAAAATGAAAAAAATGAGTTTCGTGCAGTAATCAAACATATGAAAGATTTAACGCCGAAAGAAATCAAAGCCGAGTTGGATAATATTCATAGCACATCTGCATCAGCGCTTGCGACTGTATACAATTAGGTGAATGAATTTAAACGTGGTCGTACATCCACATGTGATGCACCTCATTCGGGATCTCCAATTGAGGCTGCTAGAAATCATCGATAAAGTCCACGATATTATTTTGATTTATCGACGAATGAAAGTGCGTGAGCTTGTTGAGGCCACAGGCATATCACATGGCACAGTTATTATTTCAATTTTGTACGAACAATTGTGTATGAAAAAGCTATCGGCAAGATGGGTGCCGCGTTTACTCACTGTGGACCATAAGCGCGACCGTGTGACGATTTCAAAACAATGTTTGAAAATATTTTAACATAATCCAGATGAATTTCTGCGTCGATTCATTACTGTGGACGAAACATGGATCCATTACTTCATACCCGAGACGAAGGAACAGTCAAAACAATGGACTTCACCAAGTGAACCAACTCCGAAGAAGGCAAAGACCATGAAGTCGGCCGAAAAGGTGATGGCCACAGTTTTTTGGAATGCACGCGGTATAATTCATATCGATTACCTTCCGTCGAAGCAAACGATCAATGGTGATTACTACGCAGCCTTATTGGACCGTTTCAACAACAGTTTTAAAGAAAAAACGTCCTCATTTGACGAAAAAGAAAGTGTTCTTCTAAGACAATGCACGGGTTTACACGTGCCCGCCATGACCAAATTCAAATGAATTTCACTACGAATTGCTTCCCCATCCAGCACAGATTTAGCCCCCTGCGACTATTTCCTGTTTCCAAATCTGAAGAAATGATTCGGAGGAAAGATATCCACCATCAGAGAACAGCTGATTGCCGAAACAGAGTCTTATTTTGAAGGGTTGGACAAATCATATTCGGACGGCTTGAAAAAGTTGGAGAATCGTTTAGATCAAGTGTATCGAGCTGAAAGGAGACTATATTGAAAAATAAAAATGAATCGATAAAAAAAAATGTGTTTTACTATGTTTTTCTAAAAACTTATTGAGTTGCCCTCGTATATCAAGCCTAATGTACATAATACGTAACATAAGTTAACGATTAAATTAAAATAAACTTTTTTTACGTTTATTTTTTGTTTGTATATTATATTTTTGTTATATATTATTTTTTAAATATTTTAAGTATTTTATATTGTTCATAAGAAATATAAATATTTCTGCATTATTAGGCAATAATTTGTTCCTATATTTTCTGTATAAATATTAAACCTTTATAGCATACTTATAATGATTTACATTAAAAAAAATCTCTTTTTATTGTAAAAAAAAACAGGTAAATGTATATTTTAGGTGATACCTCACCGATTTGAGTATCATTTAGATACGTTGTAAGGGAGAGTGATTTCTCGCAAGAATTAAGTGGGAGACAGCATTGATCTAGGAGATATAATAAATATGTAGAGGATGCATATTATAGAACTTTAATTTATTATATCTCCTCACCTCCCACCCTGTCAAGGAACACACGACTTCCTATACAAAACGAGGTCCACCTCATAATCAGATAAACAACCCTTATTTTTTTTTGTACAAGCAGACGTTTTATTTTAAACAATAAATGAAAACACGGGCAATTAAGAGCCTAAATTCGCAGTAATTGGAGCGATTATATCAACATATATTTCTCAGTACTACATATATATAACAAATACCGAACGTTTCGGCTTAATTCAAGCCATCTTCAGCAGTCTAATATAATAAAATCTCTTGATGAATAATTCCAAACATTTTGGTAATCTCGTATATTAGAACTTCCTTAATACAATTTAAGTCAAAGTAATCGAATGCAGCAAGAGAGTCTCTCAGATTACCAAATCTGAGGTATGTAACCGTCATTTAGCTGTTAGACTAAATGCAAGCTACTGCACTCCATAACTGCACAATGAAATACTATAAATTAAATCACGATCGGCAAAAAGAATATCACTACGCCGAGCATCTTCAGCGACATTTTATTTTATTTGTTATAAATTTGGTTAATAACTGGAGATGGAATGGATCTCCTTTCGCGTGGAAAGTTGTATACCCCGACTTTACTATGAAACTTTAATTTATTCTATCTCCTAACCAATATCGTCTCCCACTCAAATTTTGTGAGAAATCACTCAAGACACTCTCTGCTGGATATAATACCGGATAAGATCGGATATTCGATTATCCAACAAATCATTATTCGTTGCATCCCTATCCAGTGAGAAGTGATAATGGAATCGATGTCGAATCGACGTTGAATTTGATTATTTCGATGTTGAATCGACATCGTTTTGATGTTGATTCTATTGTCATTTCTCACTGAGTAGTTTCAACATCAAAACCCGAATGAACAAAAGCGAAATATCACTTCGCCTTTCGATTCATCTTTTCAACCATATTTAAGATTTTCGTAAGAATTCAAAGGTGCAGCGGTGCGAGAAAAATTCATCGAGATACAGTAAATTTGTTCACGAAGTGAGCATTTCGGTTTCGTTTGTGCCGTATGTACCAGCAATACTTTCATAACTTCGTCGTTTTCAATCATCCACGTTTTCAATCATCTCTTCTCAGGAACGGCGATTTTTCGTTATCGTAAGCTAACGGCTAATGGACAAGACCATTTACAACGGATGCGACGCATGCGTGCGTAAGATGAAAATTCCTATCGTCATTTGAGTCTCAATCTACTTAAGTTTAATCAGCCTTCCTTTAACCTTTGCCTCTATGTTTTAAAGTGTAACAATTTTTTCAAAAAAATGTTTCCCAGCGTTACGTTAATCCTAAGCTTTAAGCGACCTGGACAGACTTCAGCTATATAAAGTTTAGAGCTTAAAGTAAAGGGTTAAAGGCTTATAACACTTATTGTAGATTAGAGTTAAAGAGTTATCTGAGAGAATCACTTTGCAAAATTGATCAATCAACGCAATGGCAATATACAGCAATTAAAATCTATTTCGAGCTACATTTCCATCGTGCAGTGTATCCTTCTTTCTGTCCATATTTTCCTTCTTTGATTAATTCTTCAGGTTCATTTTCCTCAGCGGAAATAATAACGGAACGATAATTTTCAAATTATGAACAGTAACTGAAAAAAAAGATTTCCTTCGGCGAACCAAAGTTTAGAAAGCTAAATTGATTACGCTTTATAAAAAAAGTTCTACATTCTTCAACTAAACTTGCAGGAAGTTTAAAAAAATTCTAAACTAACATTTAAATGCAGAGATGAGTAACGCTGTAGAAATTGGAAAGTTATAATAAATTATCTCTTTATCCTTCGGTACTTTTAAGGGAAATGCTGAGGAGAAATCGACTTTTCGATCAGTCAAAGAATCTATCGTTGAAAAATAATGCACAAGTGGGGAACATTTTGCGCAACAATTATGGTTACGTTATGGTGATGTGCAAATGTCTTTATAACATGTGTTATCTTGGCTGTGTTCTAAAATTGACTGCCAGTACTGAAAATCTATAGAGCATGTAACGTAAATTGTAGCATTTTTAGTGGTAATAAATTTGAAAGACAGCCTTTATTATGACAATTTCACAGTAACATCATATTTTCTTCCTGACTATTGTAACTCTATTGTGATGTAAATGTGACCCTTTGCTATGAGGATATGATCCACTTGATATTACAAACACTTTGAAGTATTCTTTAATTGGTCAATTAATAAAATTCTTCCTTCTGATTGATTGAATGCCTAGAAGCATTTTTAACGTTAAGACTGCATCTTGAAGACTCCGAGTGGCAACGCGAAATGAATGAGACAACAGATAACTCTATAGATAGACTTGTCTTCTTCAAAGATGATCTTACTTACGCATCGAAATCAATATATGGCTCATGCACTTGATCAAATATTAAGAATTTTGCAACCAATAAACGTGCACGTTTGCACACACGGTACTACATATAGAGTAATAATTATACCACTTATTTGAGGATTTATTGAGGACATGTTTAGAGCAGATGTTTCTCCAGTGGATATATACGTCCCGACCGAAGAGGAATTTGTATGCTTTGTAAATCTATTACGGTAAACAACGAAATTACGAGATCGAAATAGTACACGAGTAGTCTTAAGTATTAAGAAGATATATATTCTTAGATTTTTATTTTGCGAGGGAGACTTACACGTTATATATATGTACATTACATATTTTATATACACACACATATATATATATATATATATATATATATATAATATGTATATAATATATATATAATATGTAATGTATGAATAAGATTAGTTCGCGATTTCAGCCTTTTAGTCGAGCAAAAAATGAACGAATGAACGCGCAAATCCAGAGATTGAATCAAAAAGCTATACTTTTTCGAAAAAAACGGAGAGTAAGGGAGACCAGGGCAAGTTGTTACAATTTTGGATTATCAATTTTTTCCGTACTGTAAACATTTAAATTAATGAATACTTATGCATTGCTTACATTTTAACTAGATAGTCAATTTTTTCTGATTTGTATCTTTAAATACTGAAAATTAAGATTTATTATCAGTAAGTAAATTATAACAACTTACTGTGGGGTAAGTTGTTACATTTACAATATCACTTGAAATATATATATATATATATACACATACATACATATATGTATAAGCAAATTCAAAACTATAATGAAATCAAACACGAAATACTTCATACGGAATATTTATATTATAATATAAAATTTAAAAAATATATTATTAGAAAAATTTTTTTCTTTAATTAGTTATTAAAGTTAACGTTGGAAAATCATAAATAATCACAAAATTAATATTACATGCATTTGCTACTTTTCTCACAGACAGCCATCTTTAACTTCCTTTACTGCTGTCGCATACGTTTCTACATTTATAGATCCTCTGTTTGTCTTTTTTTTGTAAGATCGTACCATTCCACAGACTTTTATAATTAAATTGCTGACTTAATATAATAAAAAGAGATGAACTTGATTCCGAGTTGTCCTTATTTCAGTTCATACATACGCATATGTATACGTTTGAATATCGCATAAATTTATGTGAAAACACTAACGTCATTATCTGTGATTTATACATGTAAGAATGAACACAAATATGGCGCTGTCCAGTGTTGTCTTCAAACATGGAGACGAAATAGGCAATCTATTTATAGAAGTCTGTACATCATTCTATAGACGAAAAAAAATAGTTTTGAATAGGATAAGTTATTACACTATAATAACCGGCCCCGATCGAAGTGTAACTTGCCCCAACCTTTCATTTTCAATTCGAAAAAATACAAATCGAAAACTACATATATCGATAGTACATATATCAATTCAAATAAAATGTGTTATTATAATCAAATGTATATTAAAAAAATGTATAAAAGGATAATCACATACCTCTAACTTATATGTACAATAACATAAGCGATTTATACAATGAAATATTTACTTTTAATAGTGAAAATCAAGAAAAACATACGTAGCTTCTTCTAAAGTTCAAATATGGCGGCTAAACTAAGTGAAATTATTGTAAGAATCATATAAAAATTCATAAAAATGTACTGCCATCTGTGACAACTAAAAAAATTAACTGTAACAAGTTACTCCGTGTAATCATTTGTCCCGGTCTCCTCTACTTACGATCATAGAGATTTGGGAAAAACAGTTTAATTGATCCACATAATTAACATTCATCTGTACGCTCGCGCATGTATGTTAACACACAAATACGAGGAGTATATGAAGGATTTATATGAAGGAGAGGAAAGATGAGGAGGAGAAAGAGGGTAAGAAATCAAACTCGAATATTCGTCCTCGTCAAGATTATTATCAAAGGAATACCGTAGTGCACATTATCAAAGGCACTTTTGCATGACATTTAACTTGCAGCTGATTTAAAGGGCGAATCCTAAATATCTTGAAACTCGAGTTAAGTCTAATCTGAGAACGATCTTAGCTTTCCTTTTTTAGGCTTCCTCGAGTCAAAAGAGCTCTTTCCAATGAGATTTCACGTGATCGAACCTTTTTCTAAAATTTAAAGACTTTTTAAGATTCTCGAGATGCAGCTCTCAATTTATTTTAATTTGAGTTAACCGGCCCCGATTTAATCGTAATAAATTTCGCCTTTTCTATTCGCGTACTCCCTCACAGTGTTTCTCTCTCTCTCTCTCTCTCTCTCTCTCTCTCTCTCCTCTCTTTCATTTTTAAATTTGCAAAAGGCATAAAAAATTGTATAATCGAATACATAATGGGATCTGTTAAAGAGTAGTAGAACTATCGCTCCGCGATAACGATAAAAACAGCATGTATAAATACGCGGCACTTGTGCGTGGATATAATGGAACAATATAGTATAATGTATAGAGCTCATACGCACACGATACCGCTATCGAAAGAACATTTTCAATAGAATTAATTCATCTGTGATGTAAAATGTGTAAGACGATTAATTTCTCTTTTCAAGATCACAGAATAGTAGCGCCCGAGCATAGCGATATTTCACTTTGAAGAGAGATATACGAGAATGAACGGCAAAATGTGCGTTCTCCGTAAATAACTAAGTTCATCAATTTAAGTGAAATCACACTTATACACGTGCGCACACGCATACATACACATATCTAATAATAATAGAGAATTGCGCGCAACATCGTTCGCCCTCCAGAAATCTCGCCGATTAAAGCTAGTACGTGTGTTACGTGTAAATAAATGCTTAATATATTATAAAAAAGAATATAGCATAGTATAAATTATCAAATAGCTTAACAATACTGCTTACGCCAACAGTCACTGGACGAATAGTTGCAATAGTGTTCTATTCGACACGCTGGAATTCGGGCGAATTCTCCGTAACATACATGTATACATATCAATTGTATTATATTTTGGAAGTTCGAAGAGAACATTAGCGCTAGAATATATCAAAATCAAAATTTGGAATGTCATTGTGAATGTTGTCAAAACATTCGGCCATCCAGATTGTAGAGATCACCTCTGTCAAACTAGCTAACTAGGACTAAATGAGCAGAATCGAAAAAGACCTTTTGACCTTTATTTAGTGTTTATTTTGTGCTAATTTGTGTTACAAAATATGATTATATCGGCACATTTTATCGCTTCTATTGTGAAAATTGTGACTAATTCTGCTCGTAGTGGAGGGTACTCTACTCTTAAACCTTGTAGGAGTCGGGGTTTCCAAAGAAACGGCGGAAGCACAAAATCTAAAACTTCATATTTTGACGGTATAAATTATAGCACTTCTTCAAGGATATTTTATTTTTGAATCCAATAGGCTAACTTTATAATAAGTTAACAAAATCACGAGTTTCTTCTAAATACAATAGTATGTAATTACGGAATTATGTTTTGTAGCACAAAATCAGTACTATTCATACCTTCTTTCGTTTTTCTTTTTTTTTCTTTTTTTCTTATGTCCTGCTTGATGTTAAGTTAGTAGCATCACGCGTTTCTTCTAAATGGCATGTGATACAAAATTGTTCTTTGTAGCACAAATTAGCACAAAATGAGCACT
This sequence comes from Acromyrmex charruanus, assembly GCA_017607545.1. Classification (NCBI taxonomy): domain Eukaryota; kingdom Metazoa; phylum Arthropoda; class Insecta; order Hymenoptera; family Formicidae; genus Acromyrmex; species Acromyrmex charruanus. The sequence goes on along the minus strand of JAANIC010000778.1, from coordinate 187,127 downwards.
AAATAATTAAAAAGATATTTTTCGATTCTGCTTATTTGATCCTGCTAGCTTGACAAAGGTATAGAGATCTTATGTCTTCGGTTCGAATCACACAACATGGCGCATAAATAATTTTTTCATGTCTGATGCTGTACGAACGATGTTCATTATAATGTAAATACTAATTTTCATAATCTTATAATGAGATCAACCTGCTCAATTAATGATAAAAAAGAAAAGAAATAACAATCGCATTTTTACACTGCAAATTCAAGTGACTTTAAAATATGTGTGTGATATTAGTTTTCCGTGTACACTGAGAAAAAAAAGTTGCTGTTTCAAAAAAATATGAGTTGATTCAACTAAATGTAGGGATCACAGATTGTCAAGCAAATATTTGTTAATTCAAACAAATAATATGTTTTAAATTACAAGATTTTGTTAATCTAAATATATAAATATTTGAACTAAATAATCATTACGAACTAAACGCATTTAGCCAAGTTAACAGCTTTTTGAACTAAATAAGCATTTGAATTAAATAATCATTACGAACTAAATGCATTTAGCCAAGTTAACAGCTTTTTTTCTCAATGTAAAAATAATACTACATTACACCCGCATACAAAAATGAATGTACTACATTTAAGGCCGTTATTTTAATTTTAAGTGAAGCTTAAAACTCTTTCTGTATCTGTCTCTTTTTGGCTTTAACACGAGACAGATAGAATTTTAAGTCTCGCTTAAAGTCAAAGTGATACAACTGAGCCTTAAATGTGTAGTACACTGAGAAAAAAAGTTTAACTTTATTAAATGCGTTTCATTCGTAATGATTATTTAGTTCAAATATTTATACATTTAGATTAACAAAATCTTGTAATTTAAATCATATTATTTATTTGAATTAACAAATATTTGGTTGAATTAACAAATATTTGCTTGACAACCCGTGACCGCCACATTTAGTTGAATCAATTAATATTTTTTTGAAACAGCAACTTTTTTTTCTCAGTGTATAGAGTGATTTTTACAAAACAAACGAAATTATACACATATATTAAAGTTACATTTTACATACTTGGGTTTGCGGTGTATGGCAAATGTAATTTAGAACTCGATGTTTAGAAATAACTACTAAGGGATAAGAGGATCGAACTTACGCAGGACAAGTGAAAAATGCATAAAGAATTATCGTAATATACGCCGTTACTTATACACCTAATAATAAATTTTGTTTTTTAAGTAGAAACGATTATTTCCAACGAGTTATTTATCGAGTACTTCCTAGTATACATATATCTATATAGAATACGTTTTAATAGCAAAGTCGTTTCGCAAAGTTGTGTTTCTTTCTAATGATATAATCTCCAATATATTCTTGGTCCTTGAATTCGATTCTTCGATTTCCTATCTTCATCGGTCGAGTGTGTTATACGTTTGTTCGTGATTATGTGTGTATGATTATCGAAAGTTTCGCTTTTCAAATTCTCTTCGGAAATTTTCCTCTCGAAAGAAATGTTCGGATATCATGATGTACGTCTCGATTCGATATAAATATGAGGACTGTCGCGTTATGCCACGTAAAAGTCGCTACTTAATCCACGCGGAGATTCCGTCTTCTCGGGTCTGCCTGTTTTGATTATCTTGCAGCGTCACGTTTCTTTTCGCTTACTGTCTTTTTTTTTCAGTGTTGCGTTTCCTCACAATGTCATTACTCATTATATGATTTGTCCGTCGAAAATGATTTGCGGGAGAATGATTTGCGGGAGAATGATGTTCGCTGACTGCGGAATTTCATTCCCAAGAATATTATAGTAGTCGGAAGGCGCCAATAAGAATGAATAGAAGATAAACTTTTCCGCGTGTACGCGTTATACGCTTGTTGTGTGTCGCTCCTTTCATCCTCTTTCGATCCTATCATCTAGATCTTAGAGATGTAAAGCGGCCGATGAACCTGCTGTGGATTTCCATTCTGCTCCGAGTATCGCGCATTCTGCAGCAACTCTCGGGTCTCGCTGGGCGAGCTTGGGCTGAGACTGTTGGTGGTCGAGGTCTCGACACGGTCGCTGATGATTTCTTCCTCGGTAATCTGCTCCAGGTACAGTGCCGATTGGACCGTCGACTGATTGTCGCCGTTGATCGCGACCTGCGGCGTGTACGCCGGCGGTGGGCTCCGTGGCGGCGAACCGCCACCGTCGACCTTATCATTATCCTTGATCTCAAGACATGTGTCCAATGACACCTGTCTCATCTGTTTCGCCCGTCTGGCGTGGCGAGTGGTCAGTCCACCAGTTTCTACATCCCGCTCCAATCGATGTCCTGATCGGGATCTGGTGAGTTGCCGTTGTACGTATTCCTCGAGATCGTCTTCCTCCTTCTTCGCGATCACACGATTCAGAACAATCAAGAAAATACCGACTAGGATTGCGAACAGGCCGACCGCGACCAGCTCGTTCCACCAGCCGCCAGATGCTTTAGTGCCCCAGTGAGCGAGGTCGCCTGGCAATAAGCCGCTCATCAACAGGAAAGCGCCTAGTACCAGGAATACCACGCCGATGTGCAGCATTCCGATCGAAGTAACTACCTTCGTGTCCAGCATACCCTGACCGGTCGCACGCGCCCCATGCGTGCCCTTGTGATGCCTGCCATGGTGGTCCAGCGATCCAGTCGAAGCCCTAGGCGATGTCAGGCCGCTTTCGCCCGATTGCGCGCTATAACGACGCTCACGCGCGCGACGCTGCTCGTCCCGACGCATTCGCTGACGCTTGATGGCCAGCGCCGAGTGCAATCCAACCGCGTGCATCCTGCAACACCGGAAAGACAACCCTTTGGCTCAGTCAATCCCGCTAGTCAATTTTCTTCGACGAATTTCTACTCCCGCAAGCCTGTCTCTGTTTCCACATCGTCATCGCGAGATCATTTCTTTTTATTTTCTGACAATTTGTTGTCATTGAAAAGCGCATGCCACCCCGGTCGATGATGATATATTTGATCTCGCGATGTCGCGAGCAGTCGAAAAGCCGAAAGGAAAGAAATGCCAGATCAGTCCGACTGTAAAATCACATTATTTTGAAGCAGGCAAAGTGTCGATAAAGCAATCTACATGCCTGCTCGCAAACGAGCAATGTGGCTGAGCGATTGAATGAGTACAATCGCGTATACATTATGACAATTAATCAATCAACATCACTACTGGCAGCAAACGGGCTGAAGGAAAATTCGTGTTGATGATTTTAAGATATTGTCTCTATTGCCTCTATTATGCAATAAGCCTCTTATTTAGTTTTCGACTAGTCCTCATTTTATTCTAGCAAATTCGTCTGCGTCGCAACACTAATTAGCTACTTCTAAATTCATCTAAAGGCCTACAGGATCTATATACAGGGTTTTACAGGATGCACTGCGATGGAATCACGTGTCAAAGCGATCGACGGCGGGTCGCGTGCATTCTCAGTCCCCTGCAAAGGGATCTTCTCTCGTCAGCACGCGAGTCTCGTTTATTTAAGGGCCACTGACTCACTCACTCACTCACTCACTCACTCACTCACTCACTCACTCTCTCTCACTCTCTCTCTCTCTCTCCCTCTCTCTCCCCTCCCTCTCCCCTCTCTCCTTTTCTCCTCTCCCCCCTCACTCTCTCACTCTCGCCCTCTCCCCCCGCAATGTGCGAGTTAGTGAGCATATAATTTTCATATGACAGGTAGACATTAAAAATGAACAGCAGTGCTGACCTGTGCTAATGTTTCCGTCGACGTCATAATTAACCGTTATCAATCGATAATTATTGATAGTTATCGATATGGACAATGAATATGTCGAGGTATCGATGCTCGAAGTATTTCTGGGAATCTATGAAATTTTATTCGTATTTTTCATATTCTAACAAGTTTTCTAATTTCCTAAAAAACGTAAGAATTTTATAGACTAGACTTCTTTGTCAATAAAATGTCATTATTTAAATATCATATTGGTAATAATTCATTTTGTATAGTTTTACAATAAACTTCTATAGATATTTCTACTCTGTAAAGTTAGATAAAAATCTATGAAATACTCTTCACGGTTCTCATATACGTTCAGATGGGATTTTTAAATCGTTGAAAAAACCGATCAAATTTTATAGTTTCTTTTATACATTATCGATGAAAACTTAATGATTAAATTGTAAATCGAGAATGATTCATTTTATATGATGAATTTATGATAAATTCCTATAGATATGTCCATTTTGGAAAAGATAGCAATGTGAAATTTCATCCGTATATTTCATATACGTTCAGATAAGTTTTCCAATTCGCTAAAAAACAATAAAACTTTATTATAGACTTAGTTTTGTACACTGCCGATAGAAACTCATAGAACAAAAGATTAATAACAATTTTATTTTTATGGTTAATATACGATTGTTAGTCGTTAAGAAAATGATAGAAACAGATAAATGTTAATTCATTATTTTACTATTCTTTCAGATACAATAGATTGAATTCGATAGAAAGAGATAGAGTTTCTATCGTTAGTTTTCAATTTTAACAGAATATAAATCTTATGGAAACCGATAAAATACGATAGGATTTATCTGATGCTTAAAAAATCATACAACTTATGGAAAACAATATAAATTGATAGAAATTAGATTATTATCTATCAACTTTTTTTTATCTGGGTAGTATTTTAACATAAATAACTACATTCGGACTATTTTGACGTTACCACCATATGCACCATATGGAGGCATAGTCCGCTTGGCATCCGTCTAGAAAAGTAACAAAATTTTTAAATAAGAAAGTACAAAAGAGGAATGTCAAACGGACTATGCTTCTAACGCGATGCATCCTGGGTAATGCCAAAATAATCCGAAAGTAGTTATTTATATGAAAACACTATGAAATAAATAACGATTGTAATTAAGAAAAATAAATTACAATTTTTTTTAACATAAAAGTGGTTATAATTCTGAAACGACTTATTTCCGGACCTGTGTTCATATAGCTTTTTTGGGTCCCGAATCATTTCCAGAAGTAGGGGAGACCGGAATCAGTTGAATATAGAGGTAAGCAGAATAATCAAAGCTACATTAAAAACAAAACACGTGAGATACGCGTAAACGTGTCTGAGCACGCAGCAGCGACTGCTGCTAAAGTTTGCTGTAATATCTTGTTGTAAACACATCTATGATAGAAGTTTTGCATTCACAATTTTAAAAAATCGTACACCTAAGTAAATATTTTTATTCTTAAAGTTTTTGTTTTACAATTATATATGATTGTCTGAGATATTTCTACTTAGATATAGTAAGTGTAGTTTTTATTTAATAAAGTCCAACATATTTTTTTTGCTAATGTGTCTTTGTTATCGTATATTATTAATGTTTTTAAAAAATGAAATGGATGGGGATAGTAGACTAACCACAGCATGGAACTATATGACTCATTTAGTAATGACTCTTATACTACTTACTCTAAATTTTATTCCTTTAAAGAGATTTTCGTCAGTGATAAATGTTATAATATATTTAGTTCCCTTATGTCCAATCTCGAAAACTAGGCTTATTAGATGTGTTTTTGCACGAAATGAACAAATTTTGCACAAAAAAGTATTGTTTTGCCTTGTGAAGCGAATGTTTAAAATATATTTTTATAAAAAATTTTATTAATATATAGCCAAAGATGTAGTTTAAAATACATTAATCTTTATTTTAATAATCTTAGTCGAATTACTTCGGTCCCGAGGCTAGTTGAATCAGATGGAATGCATTAGAAAAATGCATTTTTTTCATATTAATTATCAGTTTCCCCTTATTATTAAATATTATTAGGTAATCAAATGTATGTAATAATTGGTATAGAATTCATTTTTTCTATAAGTCTCTTAATTTTATCTGTAAAAATTCGAAACTAAAAAATGAATCTATTAGTCCTAAGGGTCTTCCCTATTGCGGGCGATTTTCCAGACACTGCATACTAACGCTATATTATATTTTGGTTACATATTTTTAGGCTTTAGCCTGTAGCTTTAGCCTCTGGCTTTGATCGCCTGAGTGCTAGCACGCATCACACACTCGCTAGATACAGCCCTGGCACACATAATTAATGTCGGAGCATAACAAAATATAAAATTTAATAACAAGATACTACGAAATGTTTCAAAATAAATTTATATTCGTTCGTATGGTAAACATTTTTGTAATATTAGGTATGGGAATAAGTTTCCGCCCATTGCAGAAAGATGTCGTTAGTAGCATTGCTCGTGTGTTTGATAGAACGGCAAGACATGTTTTAGAAAGGTGTGTGTCCAAACTTTTGAGCCCAATAGATGGCATTCGTTCGAAGCGTAACAAAGAGTAACTTTTTTTGCGTTGAAGATGTCGGAATTTATTCCAAAAAAGCGACATTTGCGGGAAGTTTTACTCCATTATTTTATTTTAAAGAAAAGTGTTGCGGAAACGCATCGTTTGCTCGTAAATATTTACGGGGAGCATGCTCCATCAAAAACTAGTTGTAAAGAATGGTTTCGGCGATTCAACAGTGGTGATATTGACGTGCGTGACAAAGAACGCAAAGGTGCACCGAAAAAATTTGAAGATGCAGAATTGCAAGCATTACTCGAAGAAGATTCGTGTTTATCGCTCGATAGGTTGGCAAAAGAGTTAAATGTTGATAGATCCACTGTTGGAAAACGTCTACACGCAATGGGAATGGTGCAAAAAGAAGGAAATTGGGTGCCATACAAGTTGAAAGAGAGAGACATGGAAAGACGTTTGGTTATCTGCGAGATGTTTCGTCAATGACAACAAAGGAAGGGTTTTCTACATCGTATTGTAACTGGCGATGAAAAATGGATCTACTACGATAACCCTAAACGCTTGAAGGCATGGGTGATGCCAGGTAAACCAGGTCCATCAACGCCAAAACGAAATATCCATGCTTTGAAGATTATATTGTGCATCTGGTGGGATCAAAGAGGTATTATATATTATGAGCTGCTCAAACCGTCCGAAACCATCACTGGCGATCGTTATCAGCTACAACTGATACGTTTAAACCAAGCTTTGAAAGAAAAACGACCGGAATGGGACAATAGGCACAACAAGCTGATTCTGTTACATGACAACGCTAGGCCACACGTTGCAAAACCGGTCAAGAAATACTTGGAAGGAGTAAAGTGGGAAATTCTGCCCCACCCGCCGTATTGCCCCTTCAGATTTCCATTTATTCCGATCCATGCAGTCGACCCTTTCTGGAGAACGATTCAATTCTTATGAAGGTATCAAAAAATGGCTTGATGAATGGATCGCTTCAAAAGAACCAGATTTTTTCATTCGAGGAATCCGTTTATTACCGGAAAGGTGGGAGAAAGTTGTCGCTTCCGAAGGAGCATGCTTTGAATAAACTCACTTATATAGATTTGTTTAAATAAACACATCTTTTTCATTTAAAAAGGGCGGAAACTTATTCCCATATCCAATAAAAAACCGCCACTTTTTCTCATACCCAATAATTTAACGAAATTATCATATTTAAAGTATGAAAGACAAAGAAATAGTGTAGTAAAAGTAAGAAGAAACGTGTTTTTGTAAACGTGTGAATGCATCAGTATACGCCCCTCACGTAAAGCGCTTAACCGTGAGCGCCGCTCCTGTCCGTCTCCTCTACGCGGTCCGTGATACGCTAACTATTTCTTCTTGTAATTTGAAAACTAAGCTTCAGACAAAATTTTCGCAAAAGAAAAATCATCTTAGAATTAAGTCTGGAATGTGATACTTTAAGGACAAACGTTTTTTTAATTACCTTGTATATGTCGTCTTAATTTTATAATTTTTTTACCATGTGTACATATACATATGCAGGGTTGGCAAATAACGTTACTTGTAACGTCGTTAAAAGTTATCGTTAAAACTTTTTTCAGTAACGATTGGGTAACGACGTACATTTTCTTCTGACAATGAGTAACGTTCATGATAACGCAGTTACATGAACAGTTTTTGGAATAACGACTAGTTACTTTTATCGTTACTTAATTTATTTCTATTTACATAAGTTTTAATCGTAACTAGAGCTTACATACATATATGCATAGACTTATATAAATAGACTGCTGACTCAATGTGATAGAAAAAGGGTGAACTTGATTCTCAGTTGTTCTTCGTTTAGTTCCCATATACGTCCTGTCTGTGAGTATCGTGTGAACTTATCCATGTAATATATACGAGTATATGTGTGAGTGAGAGAATTGAAATATGGCGCTGCATAGCGCTGTCTTCAAACATGGAGGCGAAGTTGACAGTCTATTTATAGAAATCTGTACATATATATATATATATATATATATATATATATATATAATATACACACACATATATGTATATATATATATACTACTGTGGACAAAAAGTATCGATAATTTGTTTGTTTTTCAAAAATTCTTTATTTATTCATCCAAATTCGTATCATCCCCCTCAAAGTAGTCCCCCCCCGGTTGCAATGCAACTGTGCCAACGCTTTTTCCAATTTTCGAAACATGCCGCATAGTCGTCTGTAGGTATGGCCCGCAGCTCACTCGTCGTTTTTTCTTTTATCTCTTCAATCGTCTCGAAACGGTGTCCACGGAGTG
>JAANIC010000778.1:155488-178285 GCA_017607545.1 Acromyrmex charruanus | reverse complement strand
CTTGAACGCTCTCTCGGCCCTCTTTAAACATTCTGTGCCATGCAAAAACTCTTGCTTGTGACAAAGCGCCATCACCGTACGCCTTCTGACACATTCTCAACGTTTCGGCTGCAGAAATTCCATTCCGGACACAAAATTTTATCGCACTTCGTTGTTCCATAATTTCAGACATTTCAAAAAACGACAAATCACTTTTTACGTGCTTACAAACAGACGCTTATCTCAAACACTAATGACTATTTTGACGTGTACCTTGGCGCAGCTGTCACTGACAGAATTGTCAACTTCAAAATAAATTCGGTTGTTCCTATCGGAAACCCCGGGAAATTTAAATTTGAAATTATCGATACTTTTTGCCCACAGTAGTATATACATATATATATATATATACATACATATGCAGGATGTCCGACGAGACTTCTGCCAAACGCTTTTTATACACAGAGCGGACTACTCTGAGTCGAAAAGTCCTCTATCATTTTGCAATTTTCGCAAAGGTTAATGAGATATTAATTATTAAAAATTGCCGAATATTGGTTCAATAATTCTTTACTCAAATACTATCTACTTTACTGAGAAACAGCAAGAGACAAATTTCTTATTTTCTTCTCATAAAAATCTGAGAATTTTAGAATCTTTTAATACTGTATTTTCTCATGTTGGTAAAAAATACGAGTAGTTGTCAGTAAGAAAATGCAATACTAAAAAATTGACAGGCATGGGAACGGCTAGAGTTGTCAAAAATAATAAATTGTATTCTCGAAAAAGTGAGAAAATAGTGAAGAATAAAGAAAGGTGAACCTTTTTAAGATTAAAAAGTAAGTGTTTCTTGAAAATTTGAATGTTTTTTCAATACCTTCTCAAAAAATTAAATTTTAGAAATAAAATCAATAATAGAAATAAAATAAAATCAATGGTTTCTTAATAAGATCACTTGCTTCTGCAGGTCGCTAATCTCTACATTGAAAAGCCTTGCCTCTTACCCGATTCAAACCTTGATGATCAATAAACAGGTATAGTGAGCACAGAGGGCTCTGTTCGCGCCTGAGCGATGAAAGAATTTATTTGAAGCGCCCAGAATTAACTAGCGGCGCTGGACGAGCGCAGCGAACGAGTGAGGCATGCTGCCGCGAGGGGGACGGAGTGTGTGTGAGATTGTAATGGCGAAATGGTGAGTTCGCTACGAGGCCAGGATACGAACAGAACAATTGTAGAAGAAGAGAAAATAAAGCGAGGAAAAGAAACGTAGATTGTGGATTTCTTTCATTCCGCAACAGGCTCTTTTTGGAAGTTCACATCCTTCTGTTAAATAACGCAGTTCCTGCATAAACTCTTGAACTTGGAGCTTTTTCAGGATTGTAATCTCGGTCATCTCTATCTCCTCGAGCATCAATGGACTATGCTTCTTTTGTTTCGATAAGACTAACCGAAATCAATGACAATAGGCAATGACTCGACATAGCTTATAATAGGATGAGTATTTATATAAGAGATCTGTCATATAACTCATAATGTAAAAAGACAGGTGTACCATTGCGCATATGATGTCACGTGTCATGACGATCGTAGTAAGGCAATAAGAAATGCCCAGAAGTGCAGAGCGAAGTGGAGCAATGTACAGCAGTGTATCATTTTGCAGCCATATTGAATTCTGACATCCTAGACGATTTCTGATTGGAAATCTCTTTACTTTAGACGACTTCGCATCCACGGGAATGGTACACCTGTCTTTTTACATCATGATATAACTAACGAAGTTGAATGAAATCTTCTTCAATTCTAGTAATTCTTTAGTAGGCTTCTGCTGGTTGCTTGGTTGTTGATCGCTCTTGCTTAGCCATTGTGGTCCATGCCACTAAAGTTGACTGTTCTATAGGTTTTTTAGCGTCATTCTTCTGAATGTGAGATCCGCTAGATTCTGTTTTGTTGGTACATGTGCCAGATCATTCCTTCTGTGAGCTCTTGAATTTTGGTCACTCTATTTGCAACGAAAGTCTTTAAAAAAAAGGTTCTGTCTTGATCCATCCAAGAACTATTGTACTGTCACTCCATAGGTAAAAGCGATTAATTCTATCTTTATAAGATGATTTTGACACAACTGTGCGAGTAATACAGTTCCTTCCAACTCCAACCTCGGTAAGAATACCTTAAGAGGAACCACCTTAGCCCTTGCACATAAAAGCTGCGATGAAATATGATGTTCTTTGTTCACGCTCACAAGATATAAGCATGCTCCGAAGGCTCATTGAGATGCATCTCCAAATCTAAATATGTCAATATGGTGACTATCAAAGAAGCTGACATTTTTTGGAATCAAGAAATTATTGAGAGCTGATAAGGAGTAATAATAATCGTTCCATGCCTTTAGTTGATCATCTGAGAGTTTTTGATCCTATGATAGTTCCTGTCACTATAAATTCTGCATAAACAACTTGCCTTTGATTAAAAGTGGTGCTATCAAGTCTAAAAGATTATAGATTTGAAAAATCCTAGAAAGAATCTCCCTTTTTGTTGAGTTGGCTTTTTTTATGAGTTGAATACGATATTGAAGATTATCTTGGACCTAATTCCACAGCAAACCAAGTGTCTTTAGCGTCTCAATTTTATCCACAAGCAAATCATTTATGTTCTTTTGGCCATCTTTTCCAAAATGTGAGAACTATTCGACCGCCACTTTCTTAGGGTGAACTTTCCTTTCATTAATAGCTTCGTAAATTGTTGTTGTAATTCCGTTGTCTCTTGCAAGGTTGCACTTTTGGTCAATACATCATCCATGTAGAAATCTTCATTAACCACTTTAGCTGCCAACGGATATTCCTCTTGATATGGCACCGTAAGTTTTCTTACACATCCTATTGCAAGATAAGGTGCATATGTCATTCCATACGTTTAATTGATAAATCTGAAGTTTGATATCTCTTCTGCAAAGAATAAGTTGCCAAGCTCGATCTGATAAATCAGATTTGTCTAAACATTTGTAATACATCTGCTGTTACGTATAGATGTATGCGACGTATAGATGTATGCAAAATCTTAGCAAGATCTTGAAGAGATCCTTTTGTAAATTAGGCCCCGCCATAAGTTTGTCATTCAATGAATAGCCAGATGTGGTCTTAGCTGATGCGTCAAAAGACGACACGTATTTTAGTGGTTATGTTCTTAGGTCTGATAACTGCTTGGTATAAAATATCTTTCTTTAGCGTTGATTGAATCAATATCGCTCACCAAAGTCATGTGCTGTTGTCTAGTACAATCATCCATGAATTCACAATATCTGGCTTTTAAATAGGAATCTTGTTTGAACCTATATTCCATTTGTTCTAACCTCTTTAAGGCATATAGCTTAGAATCTCCAAGATTGACTTCTGGTCGTAGAAGTAACTTGACGATGAAATGTCCGCTTTCATTTCTGCGTGCTGTCCTAAGAAACTGTTGCTCATAATATTTTTCATCCTTTGTGAGATATGAATAATGTCTTCCAAAACATTTTCTTACTTCCAGAAACGTTTAATTTGATGATGCAGTTGATCATTAGTAGTGACAAGCGGATGATGGACTCGATTCAACTACTGTCATGTCTCTCCTCCTAAAATCCATCCTAATCTTGTGTTTTGCAGCGCTGGCTGGCCTTGAAGTCGATTTCTGGTGAGCCTACAACTTCTAATAAACGAGCTTCCTGCTCTTAATAATAAGTCAATTTTCCCTAATTCGCTGAATTCTGGATCTGTTGAACGTTTTGAGGTATGATAATCTGACTAGCTTCGATTCTTGCCTGAGGCAATTCGTTTGTTATTGATGATAACACCATACATTCTATCTGATCGACAAATTCACCTTATATGGCTCTTAATTGTAAATGCAAAACTTTGCATACTTCTGTACGATTAATGCCGCCGATTATTCTTCACTGATTCTTCTGTAAATTCTAGGTAAGTTGAGTTTCTTCGCTAAATTGATCATTATTAAATTAGACTGTGATTTCGGATCTAATAATGCTGTGCAGTTTAATGCATTTTCATCCACATCTTGGAAAAGTACTCGTGCCGTTGATAGAAGAATTCTTGCTTGTTGTTTCTGAACACAATAAATTTGCTGGTTCGTTCTGATCCGTTGAATCCATGCTGAGCTACAAGTGATTCATCTGCATTCTGTTTGATTCTGTTGCTTTTCTTCTCTATACAGAAGATTATTATGTCGACTGCTGTAGTATTTCTTGCACATTGAGTTTCGACAATCTTACGTGTATGTTCTAAATTCAAACAATTCAAACATAACTTCTTCTTGAGTACTTCATTTCTTCTATCCTCCACTGATAAAGCGAGATATTCTTTGCATCGATTTACAGCATGTCCTTTATTGCGGTATTTATATGTTTGAATAACTGTGTTAATACAACATTCTTCTCATGTCTTTTGTCCTTTTTTGCTTTATTTGCGTATTGTTGTTTCCCTGCCATTGAATTTTTCTCTTTCAGTTGTGTGAGGATTCTAAACGTATGTCATCTTTCATTTAAAAACTTAAATGAATTCATTTAACGTTGGCATATTAACTGTCGATCCTTGATGTAATTTTGTCAATTTCATTGCACAATTACTTTGCACAATTCAATTCCTTTCTTGTAAGATGAATGATGAGCGTATCCCAATGAGCGACTGGTTAGCCAAGAGTTTTAAATGATGCAACATGCGTTTGAAGGTGCCAAATAAGTTTGCGAATGGATTCTGTTCTATCATTTCTTGTAACTGATGGCATTTTTGAGTAATGCTTCTATATAATTTTCAACAAGCCTTCTTTTGTTGTCGTAAATTTCTTTCCAAGCACTGATATAATTTTCGTCCGAAATTTCAAAGCGCTTTATTACCTCTCTTGCTTCTTGCAATACTCCTATCAAATGTTGATGTTTCTGCATTGACGTTAAATCAGTATTGTTATGAATCGTGACTTCGAAATGATTTTTAAATATAATCCACTTCGTGTTTCTGTCAAACTCTGCTAGTTTGATCTCTGGTAGCTTAGGCTTCGGAGTGTAAGGTATGAGACGCACCCCATAGCCTCTCTCACATAAAAGTCACCCTCACCTTCCCGTGGTGCACTCTGTTCATACGAGGTCAAGTCAATAAATTTTTAGAAAAACACATTTTTTTGATCAATTCATTTTTATTTCTCAATATAATCTCCTTTCAGTTCGATACACTTGATCCAATGATTCTCCAACTTTTTCAAGCCGTCTGAATAATATGATTTGTCCAACCCTTCAAAATAAGCCTCTGTTTCGGCGATGAGCTGCCCTCTGGTGGTGAATCTCTTTCCTCTGAACCATTTCTTCAGATTTGGAAACAGGAAATAGTCACAGGGGGCTAAATCTGGCGAATATGCTGGATGGGGAAGCAATTCGTAGTGGAATTCGTTGAATTTGGCCATCGGTGCCGGGCACGTATGAACTCGTGCATTGTCTTGATGGAAGAACTTTCTTCTTCGCCAAATGGGGACGTTTTTTTTTAAATGTTGAAACGATCCAATAAGGCTGCGTAGTAATCGCCATTGATTCGACGGAAGGTAATCGATATGAATTATATCGCGTGCATCCCAAAAAACTGTGGCCATCACCTTTCCGGCCGATTTCACGGTCTTCGCCTTCTTCGGAGCTGGTTCACTCAGTGAAGTCCATTGTTTTAACTGTTCCTTCGTCTCGGGTGTGAAGTAATGGATCCATGTTTCGTCCACAATAATGAATCGACGCAGAAGTTCTGGATTACGTTGAAACATCTCCAAATATTGTTTTAAAATCGTCACACGGTCGCGCTTACGGTCCACAGTGAACAAACTATCGGCACCCATCTTGCCGATAGTTTTTTCATACCCAATTGTTCGTGCAAAATTGAAATCATTGTGCCATATCATATGCTTGTGGCCTCAACAAGCTCGCACACTTTCACTCGTCGATCAGTCAAAACAATATCGTGGATTTTATCGATGATTTCTGGCATAACAGCCTCAATTGGACGTCCCGAACGAAGTGCATCACATGTACGACCACATTTAAATTCATTCATCCAATTGTATACAGTCGCAAATGCTGGTGCAGATGTGCTATGAATATTATTCAACTCGGCTTTGATTTCTTTCGGCGTTAAACCTTTCATATGTAGATGTTTTATCACTGCATGAAATTCGTTTTTTTTCATTTTGCAAAAAATACAAAGGTTATTCGCTTTAATCATCTACAAAAATGAAATCGCGCGATGAATTCCGCTCAAAATTTGACAGTAATCAGCTGAAAGATGCTACTTGTTAAAAAGTAATGTGACATGATACTCCGAGTGCCCTCTGATAGATTTTCTAAGAACTTATTGACTTGCCCTCGTACTAATAACCGAATACTGCCGGTATAAGCAGTCCCTTTACACCGACCAACAGCTACGGCTGGAAGAGCCAACGGAGGAGAACGGAAGAGAGCCAACGGAAGGGAGGATTTCTATTGCCCTGGGATCGGGAAACCGACCCCGAAGGCGGATGAATTGCTATAGGCAGTCAACAATATTAGGATGCAGAAAGCCAGGGGAAACCACTGCATTCAAGAGCCTCCCTAGTAGCCATCATGATAGGATTCAAGGTTAAATATTCCGGAGTTTCTAGTCCTCCATTCGAATCTCTGAGGGGGGAGGGGGGGCAATTTTGAACAATATCGTGCAAGAAGAGATCATCAGAAATAATCAGGATAAGTACATAGAATGTGCAAACCATGGCACAATCTGGCAAGATCTACAATGCTATCTAGGAGATGGAGAAAATGGGAATTAGCATCCTTGGAATCAACGAAATAAGGTGGTCAGATGCCGGCTGCTGTGATGTAAGCAAACACAGAGTGTATTACTCGGGAACATCTAACAATGAGTAAGCATGGGAATGGTAGTCAGCAGGAGCATAGCGAAGTGTGTAACAAACTTTGTACCAGTCTCGTAACGGCTCATGTTGCTCCAGATGGATGCGTGGCCTGCAAAGATAAATATTTTCCAGGTGAATGCACCAATCACGGACCACAGCGAGGAGGAGGTTGAAGAATTTTTTGCGCAGATTACTACGCTGGTGCGAAAACTCCCAAAACAAGATCTGACAATAGTCATGGGAGACTTCAACGCGAAGGTGAGCAAGGGGCGCACGTAGGGAGAACATAAGATCATGGGGTCTGGGAGAAAGGAATGGGCGGAGCAAGCTGCTGCGTATGTTTGCGGAAGAACATAAACTCGTCATATACCTTCTTCCAGCTGTCCCCAAGGAAGTTGTACACTTAGAAATCATCGATGGATACGGAGGAAAACATACTCAGAAACCAGATCGATTATATCTTGGTCAACAAGCGATATAGAAATGCATTCTTCTCTGTTAAAATCCAGGGGCGGTTTGCAGTCGAATCACAATTTGCTTAAGTCTTCAGACTGCGTATAAAGAAGGTCCGTAAAAAACAGGAACCGAGGTATAATCTTCGGAAGCAAGAATGAAGCTATATGAAAGCAGATATAAGCTAAGTTGAATGAGCGTCACAGACCTAGTGCTGATCCAACTAAGATTGAGGACGAGTTGAACCAGCTATGAGTCTCTAACCGCCATCAAGACGGAGTTGCTCAGACGAAGAAGCAGATGAGAAAGTCATGGATGACAAATAAAATCCTTCAGCTGATGGAACAAAGCGCAGGAGTAAAAACAATCCGGCAGTGTGTAATGATCTCAGCAAAACAGTGAAAACTAAGATCAAAGAAGCAAAGCAGAAAAAATTGGAAGAGAAATGTTCCAACATAGAAAGGTTTCAAGAGAGAATTAATAGTTTTAACGTGCATAGGAAAATAAGAGAACTGACGAGGAAGATGAGGTCAGGGTCGACGACCAGACTAGTCGACAGAGATGGACATCATTAATAAACAAGAAGTACTGGACAGATGGAAAGATTATGTGGAAGAATTATTTCATAACAATAGGCCACACTGCCCTCAGCTCGACTCCGGTACAGGCCCTTCGATCCTTAAGGAGAAGATGCAGTTAGCAATCGCAGCTCTGAAGGAAGGCAAAGCATTAGGACCGGATGGGGTGTAAGCAGAGTTCATTAAACTGCTGGATGAAAAACATGTGGAATGGTTGAGACGTGATTAAACGGCAGTGTTTAATCACGTCTGTCACGGGATGTATCCCGTAGGAATCGACTCAAATCAGAGTTCATCGTTCTCCCAAAGAAACCTAGAGCTAAAAGATGCAGAGACTACAGAACAATTAGTTTAATGAATCACTGAAGTTATTCCTAAAAATTATCCACAGAAGAATCTATAGGCTGTGCGAAGAACAAATGACCCCTACTCAATTTGGCTTCAAAAATGCACTTGGAACTCGGGAAGCTTTGTTAAGCGTCCAGGTTCTGTTCCAGACATGCAGAAACATGAGCTGTGATGTGTATGCTTGCTTCGTTGACTATTAGAAGGCATTTGACAAAGTCCAACACCTAAAGATGGTAGAGATGTTACAGAGTATAGGCGACGAAGTGCCCCTCCCTGCGCGCCGCCGCTGCCGCCGCTCAGTGTGGGCCGTCCTACGAATTCACGCGGCGTGGTTTAACCGCATATTGGCTTAGACGTTTCCTTTTCTAGTTCGAAAACTACAGCGAGTATCTTAAAATGGTATAAGAATTTTTTGTTCTCTTTGACCCATTCTCCACCCCCAATGTGGCCTCGACCCATTTTAAGAAACATCCTGTATATACCGCAAAGGGTTCGAAAATTTCAGCAATTTCAAAATTTTAGAAATGCGCCAACAGGGGAAGTCGGCCATTTTTAAAGATATCGAAATGGGACCAACGGCGAAAGGAGAAGTACAAACGGGTATAAACGATTCTTTTTCGAATCCGTAGGTCCCATATCGATATCTTGAAAATTGGCTAAGTTTGCTATATAGGGATCGCAAAAAAACTGAAACGCGCTGTATTTTCGAACCCTTTGAGGTACAAACGAAAGTAGAAGAGGTACAAACGGATACAAACGATTCTCTTTCAAATGGCATAAATTAAATTAAAAAATCTTAAAGTTGCGTGCTGGCCATTTTTTATTTTTCACTTTTTGTTTAACTGTTTAAGGTACAAACGAAATAATGATCGATGCGAACAAGTATAAACGAAATACAAACGGCCTACGGTATTAATTTTTATTTTTGATAAAATTGAGCGCCATGTTCACATCGGTTCTGCACGGAAACGCGCGATGCAGGCGCAAAATAAGCGCAAGAATGTTTAAAGATTGTTGTCATTGATACAAACAGGTAGTGGAAAATAAACTGCTGTGATTTTTTATATCATCTAGCAGTGTTTTAATATACAATTGTGTATTAGAGTACACAAAGTTAATGTACGAATATATATCATATGTTCTTCTCGACAGATTATTCCCTATTGTAGAGACCTTTTATAGTAACCTTTTAAAGTGCATTTGGCTCGTTTTAAACATTCATAATACTTTTAGTGTTAGAAGTCCGATCGCGTTTCTCGTAAAGTCTCGTCTATATGACAAGGCGTAAAATCGCAGGCGCAGGCGTAAGAAAATTATTCCCGGTTGTAGTGGCGTGGCGCAATGGCGCAACTATGGAATAAAAATACAAGGTATTTCATTTCTAAGGATGCGCGGTTGTCTTCAACATGGTGGCTGCTCTTTGATCAATAAAAAGTTTATCCCAAATTAGGATAAGTATTTGATTGGTTGTTTTAATTTAAGACAAATATTTGATTAGTTGTCCTAATTTAGTCTGCCGGCCATTATGTGCAATGAAGTACCTTATATTCTTACTTAATAAATTAATTTTATTTCTAACGCCCTCTCGTTACCCCAGCTGTTTTTGCTGGCGCGTTATATGATTTAGATCCTTAAAAACATGGACAAGGAAAATTATTATCGAGACATCTGATAATAATGAGAAAGGTGACAATAATGGATCAATAAGGAATATAATATTCTAAGTTTATGAATTTAATTAATCTCAAATGTGACTGTGCGCCGAAACGTTCGGACATTAAAACACAATCAATCTGAGATGCTAATAATCGCGAGTCGAAACATTCGGATAATCGCGAATATATATAATCCCCCTTTATTTTAAATAAAAAAACTTTTATTGCGAAAAATATTATCTCAGTCAGGATTCGAACCTGGAACCTCTCAACTTTCCGGAGCGAATGTCTTATCCAGCTTGATCACTGAGACTTCGGAAATATTCTTCGCAATAATTAACATACATAGTAAGAGAACGCGTAACCAGACGGCGTATTTTACAAAATCGACCGATTTTCAATAAAAATTAGACTTATTCGATGTGTTTTTACATGAAATGAAAAAATCTAACAGAAAAATGTGTCGCTCTATCCTGCGAACCGAGATATTAAGCGTTAAAGTTGACGAGTATTAAGATTAGGAAATGTGTCACAGAGACAAAATGAAGGTAATTCTTCTAAAGAACTACCTCCGATTTCGATGAAATTAGGCTCATTCGATGCGTTTTTGCATAAAATGAAAGAATCTGGCAGAAAAAAGTCCAGGACTGCTCTGCGAAGCGAGATATTGAGTAAGAAAGCTGACGGTATCTTAGCCATCAAGTGTACAGAAAACCAACACATACAGATAGATACCTACATGCCGAGTCGCATCACCACCCAGCACAAAAACAGTCTGCAATCAACTCACTTGTACATAGAGCTTTCTCTGACAAAGAACATCTACAGACAGAACTCAACCTTAAAAGCCTTACAGAAAAACAGACACGACAAAAGACTTAATCAAAACAATAAATAAACATGCAAACAAGACAACGATCTCTGACATACAACCAGACGAAAGGATCTTATCCATTCTCCCATATATCAAAGGAACAACAGATCGGATTGGCAGGATAATAAACAAACACAATATCCGAACTATCTTTAAGCTACCTAAAAAGATAGGATAAATCTTAAGAAATCCTAAAGATCAAAGACCTCTACTTAGTTCCGCAGGAGTAAACAAGATACCTTGTTCCTGTGGGTAAGTATACATTGGAGAAATCGGTCAATCTACGGATAAAAGAACATCAACATGATGTCAGGCTAAAACACGTCACGCAATCAGCATTATCAGAACACAACATCGAAACAGGACATCAAATACTGTTTGACAAAACGACCACAATAGCCAACATTACATCATACTTTCCAAGAAAGCATAGACAGATCAGAGATACAAAAACACTCTAACACTCTAAATAGAGATAATGGCTACAATATAAATAAAATATGGAAAACCATTCTCCCGAAAGACCGACCAATTTCCCCCACTTCCCCGTCTCCCAACCACCCACCAAAAATTCTCTTCTTTCCCCCCACCACTCCAACAAGCGTAATATAAAAGAAACGGCCCGGAGGAACAGCTCAGTATCAGGCTGTTCCTTGCCCTGATGAAGTGGACTGCAAAGTTCACGAAACGTTGGCATTCCAAGAATGGAACTGGATATGGAGGAAACCCGCGAAATGCATAATTTTTAAAAAGCACCCATGAAAGCCTCAAGAATATATTTATGTTTTATAGATTATGAGAAGGGATTTGATAGAGTACAATGCCAAACTCGTTATCGAACTACAAGAAAGGGAACTGCATGACAGGGATCTCCGTATAATTTAGAATCTCTATTGATAGCAGCACTAAAATACGCTGATAAAACCTCTAAAAATATCCCTGTCCGACAAGGCTATGTCATATCCTCCTTACTTTTCAACTTATATTCAGAATGCATCTTCAAAAGAGCTTTAGACAATGTCGAAATCGGCGTAAAAATTAATGGTAGATATATCAACAATATCAAATATATAAAATGAGACTTGAAAGAATCTATCAATAAAAAATGTAAAAAAAAGCCTATCAGAACCTACATCAGGTATTCAGAGGCACAGAGAATTTTTTATTTTCGTGAATGTAATGAAAAAATTAATGTTTCAACCCTTCAATTCCTTATCAATATAAAATATAAATCGAAATTACATAAGCTAGCGCAAACTCCAAGTTGATGCGTCCCGACAATTTAGTTCATTCTTCTTTATCCAAATGCCAAATTAGCTATATAATGAATAGCCCAATGATTATCAAAAATATTAACTTATATAATAATAATATAAAAACTTACATAAAGTAAAACCGAAGTCATATACATTGCGTCACTAAGTAGCATCACATCGCTCATCAGATTGTCAGATTTGTATAGTCATTCAAAAGAAACACAAAAACGAAAAATTAGAGAATTATTAAAATCATTTATCTGAATTTTAATTATATCAATTTACATGTAAGCGTTTTCTCGCGACTTGACGTAAAGGTCTTATGGTGTCGACAGTCAGAGATAAAATGAGAGTCAAAATAATAAAGTCATGTAGTTATTGAAATAAAAATAAAAATAATAACAAAAGGGAGTAAAATCAACGTCACAATTCTGTAAACAAATTCATATATAGTGGATATATATCTAAAGAATACGTATCATTCTGTAAATTCAAACTCTGTTTCTGTTGCTTTATATGGATTGCTTCCGAAATCAATCTTTTATTAAGTATCTTTTCCTCGTCTAATATCTTGACATTTTCCCAATCAAAATCATGTTAATGACTAATTCTGTGTTCTGTTGTTACAGAATGCTGTGTAATGTTCCAATTTATGTGATTTCTATATTCATTTATGCGTGTCTTCAAACATCTATCTGTTTGGCCCACATATGATGTTTTACAATCTCGACAATCAATTTTATATATAACGTCTGTGTGAAATAGCTTGGGACGAATGTCTTTATGACCCCTGATGAACTCCTTAAGATTATTAATCTCTTTATATACCATGTGTATTAAGAAGTCTTTTTTAAAAAATTTTTTTATCTTTTCTGATAAAAATGATATGAAGGGGATTGTAAAAACTTGTAATTAGTTTTATCTTCATTATTATCATTTGTCTTATCTGTAGGTGTGTTACCCTGGTCATTCCATTGTTTAAATTTTTTTGACAACCTATTTTTGAATTTCAGTGGATATCCATTGTTTAAAAGAATTTTAATTATTAATTCGAAATTCTCTTGATGGGGATGAGACAAAAAAAGAACTCAATTAAACCAATTGTTCCCACTTTTTGTCTAGAAAAATAATTTAGACCAGAAAAAGTAGGTTTGTGGTACCAATTGTGAATAAGAGAATTTTCTTTTTTAATTAAGCTGACATCAAGGAAATCTAACTTGTCTCCGCCTATTTCAGTTGTAAATTTTAATCTGGAATGGAATGAATTAAAAGTGTTCACCAGTGTATCAATGTGTACGCATCATATGCTAACGCAATGTCATTAACATACCTCACATAAAAGGATGGTGAAATTGAAAGTCTCTGTAATGCTTTCGTTTCAAGATCTTGCAACAATATCCGACACAATGAGTGATAACGGTGAACCCATCGGAACACCAAAAGTCAATAATATCAGATATGCGGATAATACGGTGCTAACGGCGAAAAATGAGGAAGATCTACAATATGTCTTGAACAGAGTAAACACCGAAAGTGAGAGAATGGACTTAACAATTAATATAAAAAAAAACAAAAATAATGACAGTTAGCAAAGATAATGGAAATTGTAACATCTATCTGAGGAATGCTCTATTAGAACAAGTACATAAAATCCGATACTTAGGAGTAACACTAAACGACAAATAGAACTCAGAAATTGAAATAAAATCACGAATAGAGCAAGCCAGAAGCATGTTCAACAAATGGAGAAATGCAACCGAAAACTTAGCCTAAATATCCAGCAAATAGTTGTTAGATGTTACATGGTCGGTTTTGTTATATGGAGCAGAAACGTGGACATTCAAAATGGAAACCATGAGACGTCTTGAGACATTCGAAATGTGATTTTACCGCAGAATGCTCAGAATATCATGGACGCAGCATGTAAACAATGAAATGAATGATACAATATTGCAGATTGTAAAGAAAGAACGGGAACTATTAACTATAACCAAAAAAAGATGAAAACATCTTACTTGGGACACATTATGAGAAGCGACAAGTACAACATCTTATGTCTGATAATTGAAAGCAAGACAGAGGGTCGCAAAGGAATAGAAAGAAGGACAATGTCGTGGCTCCGCAACTAAAATCTAGACCAGCATGAAAGTCTAATATAACTATTAAGAACAGTACAAACAAGAGAAACGTTTGATGAAATAATCGTAAACCTCCGATAACGTAGTGCATCAGAAGAAGAAGAAAGGAAAAGAGGTTAAACGAGAGGGGGGAGAGAGATGCCGGCGCTGCGAGTCGGCTAGGGAATTCGGAAGAACGGCTAGGGAAAAGAAGAGTGAACAAGAGTAGAGTGGCAGATAGAGAGATAGACTAAAGAGATTCCACTTACATTAATAAAAATGGATGATTTTGCGTTTCAAGTTAAGTTTCGATTCTCGACACTCGCGGTGCTTCCTAGCAAATGGATTGAAATAGATTAAAATGGACTCAGATTTTCAGAAATACAAATTCATGAATGTTAAAATAAATCTTTTTCAATCCTGGATGCATTTTTATTCATTTATAAGAATTGCATAGAGCATATCTCTATGTCCATGAATCTAAAAATAAAACTAGCATTTTCTGTGCATCGTGAATGCTACTCAATTCAGAATTGTGAATAGAAAGTACAATTTTTTTAATTCAGTTAAATTCAAAAATAATATCAACAATTTCTGTACAACGTGAATACTACTCAATTCAATATTCTGAATATGAAATGCAGTTTTTCAATCGAATTGAATAAAAAAAAATTTTTATTTAAAAATGGATCATAAATGCTATTTAAATTATTAAAAATTATAAATAGAAAATTATTCGTTTTAATCCAACTAAGTTCAAAAAAGTTATAGTGTAAAAATAATTGAGCTATGTTCTTTTGTTTCTCTTTGATTAGAATGAATGATCGATCATTCAAGAGAACACAGCTCAATTATTTTTACGTTACAACTTTTTTGAACTTTGGATTAAAACTTTGGATTTGCAATAGTTGGATTAAAACGCAAAATTTCTTACTTATAATTTTGAATAANTAAGTTTGAAGAAATCAAGTCTAAAATAAAATATTCAAAAGCTAAAGACAAGGATGCAAACGATAGAGGGTGGCGGGTTCGTTCGATGTTGAAATTTTTCCAACAACCTCCTACAGTTCGGAATATAGAAAACTTCTATATCTATTGATGAAATAATGGCCAAGTCTTATGCAAAAACTGTATTGAAACAATTTATTCGAGGGAAACCAATAAGGTTTGGTTTGAAATTTTGGGGTTTATGCACTTCAGACGGCTATCTACTGAATTTAGATCTATATTGCGGTAAAAATTCCCAAACCGGAAACAACATTAGCAAAATGTGCTTTAGGTACTCGTGTAGTATTGCATTTGTTAGAACCTTTTTTTCAGCTAATAAATTATAATAAAATCCCTGCATTTCATTTGTACTTTGACAATTTTTTTACAAATATGGATTTGATTTTACACTTGCAAAAATTACGTTTGAAATGCACTGGCACTATACGAGACAATCGAGTCAAAGAAAAGAATATACTTGAAAAGAAAGCTCCACGAGGTACTTATATTGTAAAACATGATCAAAATAGTGGCATAAATTTCATCACTATTATGGATTCGAAGCCCGTTTCAATAGCTTCAACTGCTGTAGGTGTAAGTCCACTATCAACTTCGAGAAGATATAGTTCAGAGGCTCGATCCAAAATTGATATACCTTTTCCGCAAGCTTTTCATTTGTACAACAAATTTATGGGCGGTGTTGACGTGCATGATGGACACTGCAATAATGTACTTCCAATAAGGAAGGATCTGGTGAAGAGGGGTGATGAAGAGGAAAAGAGGTGAAAGGAAGGAATAATGGTGATAGGAAGGATAAGATGTGGAAAAAATAGCTGGAGGGTAGTAGGAGTCAACGTAAATAGAAATTTGAAAAAGACACTGGAGGAGAAACGAGAGATGAGAACAATAGTGGGAGGGAATTTTAATGTGAGAACGGAGACGGAGGGAGGGTAATTTAGAGGGGAGAAATGTGAGGAGGAAGAGCAAGAAAGCAATTCAAAGAACAAAAAGATAAACGGAGAAGGGAGAAAATTGTTAGAGTTCATTTCTGAGAGGGGATGGACAATTTTGAATGATGGGATAGAGAGGGATGAGGAAGAGGAATGGATATATACAGAAGGAAGAGAAGAGTCGGTCATTGATTATATACTGGATGATGAGATAGTAAGAGAGAAAATTATACGGTTGGAGGTAGGAAAAAATGTGAAGAATTAGATCATCATCCGGTACGGCATGGATTAAGGGAGAAAGGGAGACAGGAAAAAAAAGAAAATTGGAGGAACATTCAGAAGAAAGTTGAGCAGAATGGAAGGGGAGAGATGGGGAACTTAAGAGATGGAATGGATAAGGAGGAGAATTAGGAAGGCGCTAGAAGAAACAGAAAGGGAGTTGAGAAGGAGAGAAGAAAAGGAGGGGATGAGAAGTGTAGGAAAAAGAAGAGAGGTGAGAAGGAATTTGAGAGCATGAAGGGCGGGAATAGGGGAAGAGAGGCATAAGCAGAAAAAAAGAGAATATGAGGAATTATGTGAGAGAAAAAAATGGGAAGAAAATGAGAGATGAAGAATGGTGGAGAGAGCCAAGTATAGGAAATGATGAATATGGAAAGGAAGAAGTCGATAGGAGTAAGTAGAGAGATAGAGTTAATAGAGTGGGAAGAGTATTTGATGAGACTTCTAGGGAAGGGATGGAAGGCAGGGATTAGAGGAGGGAGAAGGAAAAAGAGAATGACGAAGAAAGGAAGCTAGGAAGAGAAGAAATGGAGAGTTATGGAAAATCTGAAGAATGGGAAGGTGAGTGGAGGGAATGGGATTCTAAATGAAGTTTGAAAATGTGGGGGGGGGGGAGAGTTGAAGAATGGGCGATTTGTAATAGGGTATAGAGGGGGGAAAGATAGCCGGAAGGGCTTATAGTACTAATAAGAAAGAAAAGGAGAGGGTAGGTAGTAGGGGAGTATAGAGGAGTCACATTAATGCCTTCTTTATACAAAGCATACACGGAGATTCTGGCGAAGAGGGTAAGGGAAGAAATGGAGGAGAAACAACTAATACCGAATAATTAGACACGATTTAAAAAAGGAAAAGAGACGATGGACAATATATATGTGCTGAACTATACATGATAAATAGAAAGATAAGGAGGAAAGGGGAAGAGATGATGGTAATGCTCGTGAATCTTAGGCAGCATTTGACACGATGAAATGTTAATAGAAGAAAGAAAAAATTTTAATAGGAGAAAGAAGGAGCTGAAAGAGGAATTGATAAAGAAGAATGCAGAGATGATAAAAGAAACGAAAAGTAGGGTCTAGAGAGATCTAGGAGAAGATTTCTGAACGGCAAGAGAGGTAACAAGAGTGCCCGCTGAGCTCCTTGCTACACAACTTTTTAATAGCGGATCTGGAAGAAAAAATGGGAAAAGTGAAATGTGGGGCGTGAGGATGGGAAGAGAAGAGTATTTACGTTGGCATACGCTGATGATATGGTTATGAAAGTACGGCAGAAAGTAAAGAAGAAATGAGGAGTGTGATAGATAAATTGGAAGGATATCTAAAGAGAAAAGGTTTGGAATTGAACACAGAAAAGACAAAGATCATGAAGTTGAAAAAAGGAGATGGAAAGTGGAAAAAGTGCGAATGATGGTAGAGGAAGAAAAGAATTGAGATGAAAGAATTTAAGTACCTGAGGTACACAGATAAACGGAGGACAGAAGGCTCGTATAAAAGAAAGGATAAAGAAAGCAGCGGTAAGAATGGGGCAAGTGTGAGGAATAGGAAAGAGGAGATTTGGGAAAAATTGGGAAAGGAGAATTTGATTTAACAGGTTGATTTGGCCGATTATAGGATATGGGGCGGAAATATGGGGTTGGGAGGAGAAAAGGGAATGGAAAAATTACAGGATATGTGTTTGAGATATTAGGATATTAGGAGTGGAAAGAAGAACACCAGGATATATGGCAAGAGAAGAGCTGCGAAAAGATAAATTGTGGAGTAAAGCAGCGAAAAGAGCGTGGAGATTTGAGAAGAGGCTGCAGGAGGAGAGTAGCTCAGGAGCAGGATAGCTCAGGAGTGCTGAAAGGAAAGAGAAGATGGGAAAAGGGAGAGGAAACATCTGGATGGGAAAAGGAGAGGAATGATGGGCTAAAGAGATGAGGAATAGAAGAGGGAGAATTGAGAGAAATAGAGGATGTGGAGAGAAGGGAGAAAGAGATACAGAGATCAGAGAGATGAGAAAGTATAGAGGGAGCTAACTACAATAGATGGTACAAGAGGATAAAAGGGATTGGCATACCAGCATATTTGAAAAAAGATTGGGGAAGAGAAAAGCAGATGGAGGAGGATAGCAGATTCAGGCTGGAGAATGAGATGAGAAAAAGGAAGTAATAAGAGAAATTTAATAAGAGAAATTATAAGGGAAAGACGAAAGGAAATGTAGGATATGTAGTTACGAGATAGTATCATGGGAGCATATGTGAGAAAGATGTAGAATGTGGGAAGAAGGGGCGAAAGGAAAAACTGATAAGAAATGGTTGGTAGAGTGTTGGGAGGAGGATGAGGGAATTAGAGAGGGAGAGATGGGAGGAAGGAGTAGAGATAGACTGAACGACGAAAGAATAGAACGAGAGAGAGAGAGAGAGAGAGAGAGAGAGGGAGAGGAAGTGTGAGAGAAAGAAAAGATAGCTTGAGAATAGAAAAAGTAGAGTGAAGAGGCAAGCGAAAAAATAAGAAATTGTAAACGGAAGCGGAAGTTCATCAGCGTAGGTTAAGTTAAGTTAAGTTAGATAACTTTGCGTTGTATAAGCGGGTGCGACAGCGTGTGAGTGCGTTAGAGATACATATGATATAAAAGTTGACCGCAGATTGTATCATATTGTATAATAGCGTATTGTATTATGATCTGTAAATATCTATGTTTGTAACCTTAAGGGGAAGCAATAAATATATCATTTATAAATATTCTAATAAATTCGTTCACACTTTTCTAATTTGCACTTTGTTTTAAAATACGTAATCGGCAACTGTTCTCTATTCTTAGTTTTCCGTTTCCTATATTATTTTTTAATTGTACGAAGAATTCTCTTAGAATTCTGAATGCAGGAATTTGAAAACATGAAATTTATTTCTTTAAGAAGAAAAATTTTGCCCGTGCGTTTTAGTTACTCTATAAAACATCGGACATTTTCTAAATATTTTGTAAATATTTTATTTATTTTTGCTTTCTAATAATTTATGAACTGAAAGAGAATATTCCTCGTAATAAAATATTTGGTTGCCTTGAAAAGGGCAAATTAATTATTTTCTTTATAGGTGTTCAAAATGTCTACTGACCATATAATAGATTCCCTTATGCACTTTAATAAATTTTCCTGAGTTTTTTCTATATAACTTTACTCTTGATAGCCCAAATAGCGTAGTGAAGCTTGTCATTTATTATAATTCTCTGATGTCCTCAGGAAGCTGCCAGCAAATGACCTCTTTGCAATATCCCCACAAAAAAGAATCCAACAGATTGAAATCCTTGCACGCCAACATATCGAGCCGTATCGGTCTATCCAACGCCCAGGAAATTATTGATTTAAATAATTTGTGACGATTCTGGCATTATGTGACTCAGCACCATCTTGTTGAAATATAATATTATTTCTATTTAATAAAGGTACTTCTTCTAAAAAGTCTGGCAGATTTTCTGTCAGAAATTGCATTACAATACGCTATTTAGTGTATTTGGAAGAATTACTGGGTCTAATATTTTTGTACCCAGTAATTCCAGCCCAGACATTCATTTTCCAACGAACTTGGTAGTTTCTGAGTTGTGTCGCTCGCGAGGATGCTCCCACATATGTATCTTGTAGGACAGCACAGATTTCTATATATTACACTAGACCGCTAATTCCCACTTTTTTCCTTATGTAAAATTGGGGCTTGCGCGAAGATGCGTAGAATATAACTCTCAACAAGAAAGAGATGCCAATAAATCATGTGACCAGACTGTCTGTGATTGGTTCTTGAGTATATATAGGAGATATATCTGTGAAATAGATGCACACTGGTAGATGGCAGCAATCTAATATAATATCTATATTTTGCGACATATTTAACAATGACAAAACATTGTGAAGTAATGAATTGTCGAATTATTCGAAATAAATACAAAAGCAAGATTCATAGGTTCAGGTAAGTTTAAAAAGAAAGCAACAGATGAAAAGAAATTATGTGTGTATATATTTGACATAAATGCGAAAGTCACGATAGTAAAAACAATTTGTTCATCATATTTAGATTAAATTTATGTCAAATATAGTGTATATATCACCGATTAAATGCATGGTATTTACATTCACATTTCAGTTTTCAAATATAGAAAATGTAATAGCAAAATGGATTGAAGCAACTGGACAAAAAAATTTGATACCTGATCAACGCAGTCCAATTTGTAGTAATTCATTTTAAATCAGAAGATTTTTAGCAATACAACAGTAAAATTGCGTTTAAAACCGGATGTAATATCCACTCAAAATTTATTTGAAAATGTTATAGGTAAATATATATAAGGTAATTTAAAAAATTTTACATATATGTACTGTATAATTAATATACAGTATATGCAATATGTCATAATGTCAGCTTAGATTTATATCTTTTATAACTATAGAACTATTTGCGCTAAATTATGTCTCGAATTTACTGAAGAAGACCAAAAAGGTGGTCAAAATGTCTACATGATTTTGTATTTTATACTTTTTAGTTTTTTTTTTAAATAGCAGATTGGAAAGAAGCACAATTGAATATGGAACTGAAGAAAGTAATGAAATATAAAATTCCATATGCAATCTAGACACAGGTATATTTTTGTGTGTATCTATGGCTGTATTCACCACACTCAACAGTTGCATAAACGCTCGCTGTTATTGGTGTATTTTTCGAGATTATCCAATCAGACTTTTAGAAGAACGTACCATATGGCCACTCCACTGTTGAGTTTGCTGAATAGAGCCTATGATATAATATTAATATTTTCATCATATATTGTTAGCAATTCTTATTTATTTTCGTAGAAACAGAGATAATAAATATAAGTGATATAAAAAAACGGAAAATGTAGAAATTCAGATGTATTAGATGTATTGGAAATCAAAGTCGAGAAATTCAAAGAAAATAATGATATACAAAATTTTATTTATAAACTAGATCATAGTATGTTTTTTACGTGTGCCTATGTATTATAGTATTATTTTTATTTTTGTTAATAATTCTTATCTATTTTTTTAGAAACAAACGAAATAAATACAAGTGAAATATATGAGCAAAATGATGTAAATGATATAAGTAGAATACATAAGCAAAATGATATAAATACAAATGAAATATATGAGCAAAATGATATTGAAAATAAAAGTCCAACAGTTGGAAAAAATAAATAAAGAATTAATATATAAAATAGAATGTTTAGAAGAACGTTTAGAAGAAAAATTACTAAGTCAAGGAATTATATTCACACGTGTCATTAAAGAACAAAAAACAAAATTAACTACAAAAAACAAAACTACAAAAAACAATTAAAAGTATGAAGAACACAAGTAATATGAAAAAATAATAAAGTATTATAAAAAATTTACTAGACCAAGTTAAAACCAAGAAAATGTAAATGTAAAGTAAAACATCATATAACATTTTGAAACATGATTTTGAAAAAATCATGTTTCAAAATGTTATATGATATTTTTTTTTATTTAACAATAAAACACAAAATCAGGGTAAGTCTTTGCACGGAAGATAAAGAGATGAAAAAGTTTGCTGTTACATTACACTATTATTCTCCTAAAGCTTATGCATTTTGTAGGTCACTAATTTTTGTTTCTTACAATTTTTTTATGCTTATAATTTTAATGTTTGTAATACAAATTGCACTTATTTTTGGCTAAACGAAATGTTTGATTCCATGTTTTATGGTTTAATGTGATGAATGTATTTTATTACTAACCTTTATCAAATTTTCGGTGATTGGCTGCATATAACTCTTAATTAATTAATTAATTAATTAATTCTTTATTAATTAATTTTTTGCCATAATTATTTATATCGCATGTTTTATACTGTACTTCTTTGAAGATTTTAATTATTTTATAAAATTATAAAAAATTAAATTATAAAAGTAATAAGGCTCAATAAATTAAAACAAACAAAAAGACAAAGGGCTATGAGCCTAAAACAATCATCATAAGTTAACAAATTTGTATTAAACAGTTAAAAAATAAAATAAAACATGTCATAAATTTAAAAAATGAAATTTAATTTGACCGTCAACAAATAAACACAAACGTTTCGATCCCTGTTGGATCATTTTCAATGTGACGCAAAAATAACAATGGAAATGTTACATGGATAAAATATATAAAAATTAATTAAAAATTCGCTCTCGGACGCAGTATCAATTATCAATCTCGCTCCAAAATAAAATGAAAATTATACGAAAGTTGTAATTGACAACAATGTGTTCTTTCGGATTGTGTATGTAGAATAAGGACAAACATGTTTCTGTTAGAAAGTACAAAATGTAATAATAAATTACGACAGGAATAAAAAATAAAAATAATAAAAAAAGTACAAATTGAGTCGCAAATAATAAAAAGAAAGGTAAAAAACAAGTCGAA
>JAANIC010000778.1:98647-142718 GCA_017607545.1 Acromyrmex charruanus | reverse complement strand
ACACACACACACACACACACACACACACACACACACACACACACACCACATTTTGTAGTCATTCAAACTGCCCGCCGAATTGGTTTTCCGAACTTATAAATGCAATTAAACTACTGTAATAATATCATAAATTAATATTCGTGAAAGCCTAAGAAGCGTTAATAATGAATTTTTTTTTCTATAAAATACTTATAAAGTTAATAAAACCATTATTGATAGTGAACGGACATAATAACGGACATAATCGTTAATTGAAGAATTTAATGAAAATAAAATAAATCTATATAAATCTATATAAATATAAATAAAATTCATGTAAATATATAAAAATAAATTTATATTAGAATAAAACGGTTAATACTTGACTGTAGTATTCAACAAAGTAATGGGAACTTAAATTGTTGATAATAGCAATTCCAGAAAGAGAGGGGGGAGGGAGGAAGGGATAGATAGATATCGTCATTTATTGAACTCTAGAATTAAGTTCTCNCATTAAAAATGAAATTAAAATTAAATTAATTAATTAAATATATATATATATATATATACAAATATACTAAATCATAAATACAAAATTATACACTTACTCTAATAAATGTTTATACAGTACACGATACAAATCATACATTAACTTTTAACAAATAATTATACAACTTGCATTTAAAATCGCGCAAGAAACAGCATTATGAATATCCTGTAGGATACTATTCCAAAACTCAGCAGCACAGCTGCTAAAAGACCGCTTGAAAAATTCCGTGCGGCATAGCGGTAATGACAAATAATCATTAGGAGTTCTCGTACGATACGTTGATATATTCTTCTTAAATTCAAAGCTTTGGTATATAGCCTTGGGAAAGCGTAATGAAAGCAAACATCAGGCATCCCACGAAATACAACCGTCTCGCTTTTACTTTGAGTCATTCAAGATCATTAAAATAAGGGAAGACATGCTCATCTCACTTAATCGAGAACACGTATCTCACACACGAATTAAGAGCCCTCTAAAGTTTAAGATCTAGCTCGCCAGTAATATCGGTCATAACAGTACAGTATAATCGAAGATAGGAAAAATAAAAGTAGATATTAGCCTAATACGAAGGGAATAAGCTGTTTATAAATCTTTAGTTGATAAAGAGACATATTCACTCTAGACGTCATTCCATTACTTGCAAATTCCACGAAAGTGTTCCAGAAATTGATAGACCAAGATACTTAACAAAATCACTGTATGGAATCTACACATTCCCAACTTATAATATGTCGTACGAGATATTGTTGATGTATCTTGCAGTACCCAAAATCATAGCTGTAGTCTTTTTTGTATTTATTGTCAAATTGATTTTCGTGGAGTCCAGTCCAGGATTCTATTTATATCTTTATTTATATGGCTTACAGTATGAAATAGATTGTTAGGCTCCGTATGTGTATAGATAAACAGATTATCAGCATAGGAAAAATATTTACAGTTTAATTGTAAATGACTAAAGTCATTTAGATACAATACAAATAATAGAAGGCCCAAAACAGAGCCCTGAGGAACACCCTTTGTTGTAGTAATTTCAGATGAAATGTCACCAGTAACCGGATCCTTGACAGCATGCCTCCGTCCATTCAAGTAATCATATATCCAACGCAGAGCTGAACATAAAAATTTCAGATCTCCGAGTTTCAATCAAAATGCGATATTCAACATTTTTATCAAACGCTTTTGTAAAAGCAAAAAAAACTAATACAATTAAATTTCTGGAGTCGGCTGCACGTCTGACATCATCCAAGAAAATAAATGTTGCCGACTTGCCCTCGTATTACTTAAGACGATCTTGAAATAAGAATCAATTACCGTCCTAAATCTTGTCAATAATAAGAATAAATAATAGTCCTCGTTCTGCGTTATAAAGTGCATGCATGGAGGCAGTACATGTCGCCCTCCGCAGGGGGGCGGGACTGTCCTCAAAAAATATAACCTAACCCAACTCATATTTTAGTATTGGACAGTTTTCGCTTTGCATATTCTTTACAACACAAAACGAGGGCCACCCAACACTAAAATAAGGATTGAGTTAGGTTATATTTTTTGCCGCAAGAGGGCGGCACGTACTGCCTCCACGCATACATTTTCCAATACGAAACGAAGTTCACCCCACCTTCCCTTCCTGCCTAGGAACATACAATCATGATGCAAAAAAACATATGTATCATTGCGCATAATAATAACAGCACGATGAGTGGAGCCAATGAAATTTGGATCCAAATACACTCGTGCAATTTGAACACGAAATAATCACATATAGTCATACATACTTAAAATGTTTGAAAAAATAATATAAAAATAATGTAAAAATACTTAGACTAATATAAGCGTGCAAAAATAATATAAAAATAATATAAAAATACTTGGAATAATACAAATGTGTAAAAATGCCTTTGTAATGAGAGAATTATTTCTTTGATTTTAATTATTTTATTTAAAAATAATAACACAAGTGTATAAAATATTACGAGCAATTTCGTGTGCTACTATTTCTCAATTGCTTCATGCCAATGAATAAAACATGAATCAATGGACAATGCACAATCAAATTATCAACTTTTAATATAGCACAGAGATACAAATATTTCTAATTACAAACTATTATTACAATCACAATAAATCACGTTGCACTACATGATATTTTGTGATTTTATAATAAAATCGAATTATAGACCATATAAAATTTAAGTCTATGTAACATACGATAATTTAACGGAGATGCGACTTTTTTTAAGAGAATTCACCATAAAAAATATTCGAAGAAATAGAAAAAAATCGAGATTGAGGCGTCTGAACTTTAACAATATTTAAATATGTAAAAGAAATAATCTATGATTATTAACGCTAAATTCTTGCTCGATTCATTTGTCTATTTATTACAATACTGAACATTTTTACTCAGATAAAATTGAAATCTTGAAAAAATACATTAATTTCGGAAATATCGAGATACAATCAACTCTGAAGATTACAAAGTTAAAATAAAAAAAATTAAAAAAGTAGATAGGTCAAAAAATGAGCAAAAGATCTAATTTAAAAATATATATATAATATTTCACTTTACCTCACAAATTAATATTCGATGTCATATAGTATAGATAACATGGAACATTTCAACTAAGTTCATTAGCCAAATTGAATCACAAAATTTTAAAATTAATACAAATATTTAAATGTTGGATGAACTCTAAGAATAAAATTATAAAGTATATATTCATGTCGCAATAAATATTGTATAAATCGTCAAAAGATGTATTAAAAAATTATAAAATGTCGTGCCGCAATAAAAATCATATAAATCGTCTAAAGAAATCAAGATTATTTCATCGTTGGACAGCGAGAAAGAGCAGAGTCAATTAATAAATTATGTGTGTAGTCAAAGGTTGATTTAAATATATATCGTAATATATATCTGTACAAAAGATAAAACAAATTATATGATAAACCAATTATATGATAATTGTGAAAAAATGTATTACAATTTCTTTTAAAATTACCGTAAAATGTATTACAATTTCTTAAAATATATTAATGATCATCGCGTAATTTAT
Source organism: Acromyrmex charruanus (assembly GCA_017607545.1). Classification (NCBI taxonomy): domain Eukaryota; kingdom Metazoa; phylum Arthropoda; class Insecta; order Hymenoptera; family Formicidae; genus Acromyrmex; species Acromyrmex charruanus. The sequence continues at coordinate 139,136 of JAANIC010000778.1, read as the reverse complement.
CAATTCCTATCATACAGCACAAATCTTAACATAATCACTTGATTGATCACTTTATAAATATTTAGTAGCTATACATAGCTATTTTTATATCAGTTATTGACCAGATTAACTGTTCAATTCTGATTGTTGAGATTCAAATAAATGGTATAATGTATGTAGGGTAAGACCGCGCAAGAGTGCACACTTTTTCTTTGAGGTTATGTAACTTGTACAAAGAGTTTATAAAGTGATGCTTAAATTATTCCTTTAAACTAAAAATGTCAATTTAATATTATCACTTGTTTTTAGGAGATTAATTCTACTAAGAAGGGAAAAATGCGAACTCTTGAGCAAAGTATCTTCTCAAGAGTTCGCACACGAGTTCGCACTATGAAAAAAATGTGACTTATTAAAAAAATAAACGTTAATTAAAGTAAAAATAGCATTTATTTTTTATTAAAAAGACATGTTTATGAATATCTGTATTTTTATATACAGAGTTTACACAAGTGAGTTTTCGATCGACGGTCGATCCCGGCGCAATCAATATGGACCCAGAGCCAACAGCTCTGGCACTGAATCCAATTTTCACCGAATTTAGAATTTAAATAGAGACTATTATAAAATATGTTACCGATTATCAGTGCTGCTCATGTGCGAACTTGTGAACTGTTCTCAAATGCGAACTCTTGAGTCATCGTGTCACTTATTACTTTTAATATAACTTTTAATATAAAAGTTGCACAGGCCCACAAAAAAGTACCCTGTGCTGGGGTGAAAATTTTTTATGTATTTTAAGTTGCTGAATACGAATTTGACATTAAAATAGGACCATCCAAGGTAAATTTTTAATCTAGAGTAAAAAAAGGACCATTTTCCCATTTTTGACCCATTTTTTCACCCTAGATTGAAAATTTGCCCTAGATGGTCCTATTTTGATGTCAGATTCGTATTCAGCAACTCAAAATACATAAGAATAGATGGGTCTTCATCACAGGGTACTTTTTTTTGTAGGCCTGTGTTATGATAGATATTAAGTAAATATATCACTAAATATGAAGACGTGCATGTACACAATATAAATAGTACAGACTCACAAAGCAACAATTTGATGTAAAAATCGATTAATTTATTCATAAAAAATATAGAAAGAAAATGATAAAAATCACAAAATTTCAAATATCTTTTTTATTGTTGCAACGATCACAACGATTTTTTTATACACAGATTGGCAAACTAAACGGCGCATTCTGTGTAAAATACAGCTCTTACGATCTAATAGTTTTATCATAAAGCTCAATGCGAACTCTCGAGCAATGCGCACTCCTGGGCAGTCTTACCCTACATATTTCATTGAAAATTGTATACATTTTGTCGTTTATGATTTGGATATCTTTCTGCTAGTACGTACATACATCATATCATGGCAGCCATATTGCTTTTGAGCATTTGGACTCAATTCTTATTGATCGAGATGGACTACTGCGCATATGTTGATACACCTTTCTTTTTACATCATGCATACGACTTGCCACGGAAGTTTTTTATTTCAAAAATAAAATTGTCTTATTCATTTGAATTTTTTTAGATTTTTTTTCCACAAAAACAAGCCCTCTCTTAAAACTGTATATATGTCTTTTTATAACTAGTTCTGTTCATTACTAAAAAAAATCCGCAGTTTTGGGGGGAGCACTACTTCTGAACATTGACATAAATTCTAAATTGTGAGAAATAAAAAACACATAGCCTCAACTTTGGGAAATAAAAAAACAATTTTTTTTATTTTACGACTTTTAATTAAATATGATGACATGATATATAAGTATAATCAGGCTCAATCGAAATAAATCAATATAATTGTATAAATGCCTTTATGAGCCAATACAAGATGACAGAGTGTAAGTGTATTTTATTCAATAAGAAATATAAAATATATACTTTTCGACCTTCGATTCGGATCCTCTTCAGTAAATACGCTATAATCCGAGAGCTAGTGACGATTTTATCTATGTGATTTGATACCGGCTGAAATTTTTTATGGTGTTAGTCTAGGTAGTGGAAAAGAAAAAAATCTATGCCTGACTGTCCGGATCGGCTGCAATACAGGACCGCATTCTGTCAAAGTCATCAAAAATCCCGATGCACAACGTCGTTTGTGCACCGCCTGAAACTACTTTGAATAGTAATTTAAACACTGAAAAAATAGTAATGACAATTCCTAACTGTGCAAAGCGGTTGCGCAAGTTGCCTGGCTACGAGTCAAAGATGTCAAAAAATGAGATGTCCTTACGTCATTCGATACCGGTTAATCTTTTTTGAAGGTAATATATACAGCTCCTAAAGAGTAAAAAAAGAGTGCCTGGCAGCCCATTGAAGTCGCGCGCTCGGACAGTTTAAATAATGGCGCATCGCGACGCAACTTTATCGTATAATATTATTAGCTCAAAAGAATTAAATTTTTTTTTTTGCATTTCGAAGGCAAAATTGATCATAAAATATTTGTTTGCGGGAAGTTGTTCGAAATGATGTATTATACAACATACTAAAAGTCCTGACCGCCAGCGGACTTGGAAAACTTTCCAGCTTCAAAAAACTGATAAAAAATACGGTTTTACAAAAATATCTCAGAAAGTAATCATTTTATTGAAATAAAGGTCATTATCAAAAAGAAAGCTGAAAATTACGAACAATTTCATTTTTTATTGAAGATACAATGAATACTTTCTATGATAAAATTTTTTAAAGAATGTTGTATTTTTGATCATTTCGAGAATGATTTTTCACATTTTCTTCGTAAATATCTCAGATCTGGATACTTTTACGTACAAAATATTTCTTATCAAAATTGAAGATTATTCAATTTCCTACAAAATCATTTTTTATTCGTCCTTGTACGACCAATAGTTTCCAAGATACGAGTTTAAGAATGTTTGCCTTTATTTTTGAACAAAACATTTTTTTAAGTTTTATGTAAATATCTCGGTTCAGTTATTTCTGTGTACTTATTATCAAGTATCTCGGATTCGACCACTCCTGCGTACTTATTATCAAATCGAAAGATTTTTAAATTCCCAACAAAATCATTTTTTACTGAACTTCATACGATAAATGCTGAGATGTAAATAAATTTTCTCAGATTGTAAAACATTTTAATGAATAACTTGTTTGTAATTTATCATATGTAACAAAATGTACATAAACAGTTTTAGAACATAGAATTAGCTTGAAAATGCTTTTTGTTCAACCTCGTATGATTAATAGTTCCCGAGAACTAGAAGCGTTTCAAAAATTATGAGACCTTCAATTTACGTTCAAATGAGTTTATTGAAGGTATTTATGAATACAGATTGTGACGTGACGTTTTCCACCGTCACAAGGGTCATTCGATCTGACAGACAATAGCGCGGCATGTCGACACTTATCACGATTTCCGAGCGGTTTCTGTTGCGTTTCGCGGAATTTTATTTCTTCTTTTTACAAGTTTCTTTAGGACTTTATTATTGGCGGTTAAGGAAATAGTTTGCACGATGAAACTTCGTCTCACCATCTCTACGGACGTCAAGGAAGAGAACCGGAGATGCGTATCGGAGGCACGAGATCACTACAAGAGAGGGTAACGCGCAGGTGACACCGTTTTAACTTTTTGTGATAACATTCTGTTTAGGAGCGTATGATCCTGTTGCGGAATTCCTTCTAGGCACTTGCTAAAGAGGGAACGACTCGAATGGCATAAGGAGACGGATCCACTCTTCGCCATAAACCGACCAGGAGACCCCGCTGACGGTGCCGCAAGGGAGTCTCTGCGGGGAGTAGAAGTTCAATACGGAAGAAAAAACTTTTCAACGGAGGGACCCATCAAGTCCTAGAGGCTCTTCGCCCGAATAATGCAAAGGAGAATCTTGCGAGCAGCTGCAAAAAATGCCAACCACCAGTCATATTCTCGTGTACAAGGATACAGGGCGCGCGACGCGATAGCAACTCGCGAGGGCGCACGGAATCCGCGAGAGGGCTCGCGATCCAACCAATCGGGCGATAAGCTTATCATGTGGGCCTGCGGTACCTGCATGCTCCCAAAAGAACCTCGGGCCCGACCACAGAGTAATAGAAAAGAGTAAAATCTCTGCTTACTGTGGTCTCCGCAGCGGCACAAAAATTCATGGTGCTTCTGTCGTTGACAATCTCGATTGTGATAGAGGTGGAAGTATGGCATTCACAATTATTATTATTCGCGCAACGCGAGATACAGATTACTAAAGCCATCTATTGGAAAAACAATGGATTTCTTTTTACTACACCTAATACAATATTATCGAAGTAAGAATAAAAAGCGAGTTAAAAATAATTCAGTAAAAAATAAAAAGTAAATATCACGGTAAAAAGGTGCTATTCTGTATTAATTTGTATCGTAAGCAAACAAGTGCAAAGGAAAAAAGTTTTTTTCAAAGCACCGAAAGTTATACAGTTTTAAAAGTTTGTAAGGTAATTGTTGAATTTAGCCTCTTCATCTCCAATGTTGATAAAATTAGGTTCATTCAATATGTTTTTGCACGAAATGAACGATTCTAGCAAAAGAAATATTCTCGTGGATATTAATTATTTAAATTGATGACTATTTAGAAAATCTGTCACATAGACTGATACAATATAAAGGGACATGAGAACATATAAGTGAGACTAGAATAAGTATTTTCTGCATCGATTTTTAAGAGGATGTGACTGAAACTGAACAATTACCTTCGATTCTTTTATTTTTGCGGTTTAAATATTCGCGCCACGGATGACGATCAGGTCTTTGGCTATAACAGTGCCACCGGCGAAAAAAAATTTGGGATCGTATGAAAAAGCTCCGTGGGCCCGACATTTGTGCTGTGGCGAACTCGAGAAAAAACGTGCGAGAACACAAGACGTTTCAGGACATTTTGAACAATTGCTACGATGTCGTGTGTGTGGGGGAACCGCTAGAGAAGGATTCCATGATGAGACGAGCGCAGCGTCCAGTATTATAAAACCGCCGATTTCTAGATCAGAGATCGCACGTATCCGTGAGTATCTCATTTCGTTGACTCTGATATTGTAACGAGTAACTACATCGCCATAACAGGCGCGCAGTGTGTGATCATACCATCCCGATATCGTTCAGGTTTCGTTAATTTCTTGTACATTCTAGAATCTCGTCGTAATAGTTCTCGTCATTCTCACGGTCGAGCTCGAGATCGGAATTTTGCACGCGTTAAGCACGGCTAACTACCACTGCGATTATCGCATTTCGATTATTTTCTTTAATTCGATAATTACGATATGAATCAACGATTCATAGAGTTACTCTAAAATTTGAAGCTCGTATCGCCGAGATAAAAAACCTGCGTATTTACTATAACGTGTCGAGAACTTTCTTTGGAGAGGCAATCCCGCCTCATTAACGATTTATATAATGCATGATAGCTAATCTACCATCCAAGCAACATCGACTTGTACAACATCATGTAAACGAGCGAGAGAATATATTTGTTATCACTTATTGTTACAAACTCTGCATATTTTCTTGTTGTATTACCCTGCTTGTTCTCCAAAATAAAATAAAATATCCTCCGTTCCCGGCCACGAACCATCCCCTCTACCAATCTCGTGGCTGAGCAGTCGATTATTAAATCTGTCCGCGTTCGTGATTCTGTAGAGATTTTTGTAATTTAAGTAAAATCTTTTAATTAATTCCGAAAAAGAGTGGCACGCTCTTCTCCTGTGGATTGGCCTGGCATCCAATTATCAGTATTGAAAGTGAAGAATAATTGGAATTTGTCAGATTATTTGTGTGATATATATATTGCTGACACTAAACATAGAATTGTGACTATCGGCGAAACCGTAAAGAATTACGGTCACAAACGCACGACGACGAAGTTGCACCACGCTCGTGAGTGCGGTCGCAAAGTATATAATCAAATTGAAAAAAATAATATTCGCATTTTTCTTAAAGTTTACATATGATCCTAGTTGCGTATTACTCCAAAATTTATTTTTGGAAAAACAACTTCGAGAAAAATTGTCTTTTTTCAATATTTTTTTCAACTTTTTTATAAATATCTCAATTTTTAAAAGATTTACGTCAAAAATAAAATATACCAAATTAAAGCTCATAAAATTTCCTATAAAATGCTTTTTTTTCTTCTCTCTCCATTAATTTTTATTATACAAGATACAATTGTTTGAAGAAAAAGTTTTCTGCGACGATTTTTTGACTGAAAATTATGGTTCACAACTTGAGTAAAGACATGGTGTTCCCAACATTTGGAAAAATGTTAGGATAACGACACTTTCTGATCTCTTAATTGATAGTATTCCCCAATAATTTGGCGTTTGGTTCATATTTTTAGGACCAATAGTTTCGGAAATACAACTTTGACAAGTATGGTCTTATTCAGACTGCTAATTCTGATAGTGACTGGTTAGTGCTGCAGAGGCTAAGTAAAGTGTGATATATATTTTTTTGTTCTCATACCTTAATCAATGAAAATGCGAACATTAACTTTCAATATACAACCCAAAAAAATCTCTGTGCACACACAACAGATACTTCTAACCCGACATTTTTTTTGCTTGTATGTATAATATCTAGAGTTGTAATGTATTAATTTTAATTAATTTTTTTTAATTGATCGTTTAAAGACTGAAAAACAAAAATTTTTGAGCAAGAAAGACGAAAAAGTTGTAGCACAAAAGATATATACAAGCAAAAAAGAAAATTTCGGATTAGAAATATCAGTTGTGTATGCACAAGGATTTTTTTGGGTTATGTACTGAGAGTTAATGTTCTCATTTTCATTGATTAAAATAGAATGAAAAAAAGGTATATACAGGGTATATACCCTTCACGAAGAAAGATCAATATCTTGGGAGGTGATAGTATCGATCATTTTAAGCAAAAATGTTCATATGAACATGTTTGTTCCTATTTCAAACAGTTTCCGAGATAGGATGAATTTGGCAATATGCCACTTCTTTTGGTTACTTACTTCTTTTGGTATCGCTGTTTATTTTCTGTTTCCGCTGTGACCTGTTGAGTATTTTACAATGTTACAATCAACACAACAGTGTTGATTATAACGTTAGAAGCATTGTTAAAAATGCCGCACATATTCACATGCCGAATATGCAGATGTGCTGTATGTTTACGACTTCTGCGATGGTAGTGCCTCTGCTGCTTAGAGAATATCGACGCTTTCCTACGCAGAATTCCGAATCGGAGAGTGTTTTTTAAGATTTTCAATAGATTACGTGAAAGTGGTACACTTTCCAGTGTTCATATTATATCTGAATGAGGACGTCAGCGAAATGTGAACGAAGAGGAAAACATTATTCAAATGGTACAGCGTAGTCCTAGTATTAGCATGCGAAGAATTGCTACACGTCTCGGTACAACATACACGCCATGTATGGCGAATATGTGAACTTCCATGTATCCATTTCATCTACAGCATGTGCAAAATCTTCACAGAGGAAACAATGTTATGCGTCTAGAATTTTGTCATTGGTGTACATACCAATCGTCAATTGCTTCCTTTTATACTATTCACTGATGAAGCTACATTTACGCGTAACGGAGAATAAACAACATACATCAACAATTATCAATAACATACAATAACATACAATCATCACTCATCCACATTATATTACGGAAACAAATTTTCAAGTACGTTTCTCTATCAATGTGTCATGTGATATGATTGATGACATGTTGATAGGTCCAGTTATTTTAGAAGATCATATGACAGGACAAAATTACCTGGAATTTCTGTAAAATACATTACTAAAACAACTAGAGAACATTCCTTTGACTACACGGTATAATATGTACCTTCAACATGACGGAACTCCTCATCATACCCAATTTATGATGCAACATCTCATCACTTTCTCTAATCAATGGATTGATCGCAGTGCGATTTATTGACCACCAAAATCTCTAGACCTTATTCCGTTGGATTTTTATTTGGGGTTGGATGAAGTGTATAAAAGAAAAATAAATACACGAAATGAATTGCTCGCTCAGATAAGGGATGCTACTGCCTGTATAAAAGAACAGTGCGATGTGCTCAGGCAAGCAACACGTCATGTTCTTACAAGAGTTGAAAAATGCATTGTGTTAATGAAATTTTTGAAAATTTATTATGAACTTTAAAAATATATCAGTTGAACAATAAATTAATTAAAAAAATATGTAGTGTTTCTTTTTTATCAACAATTTTGCGCAGCAGGCCCAGAGGCGAATTGCACGCCGAATTCGCCCTATCTCGGAAACTCTTCGAAATAGGACACATGTTCATGTAAACATTTCTGCTTAAAATGATCGATACTATTACCTCCCAAGATATTGACCCTTTCTCGTGAAATACTCTGTATATCACACTTTACTTTGCCTCTGCACCAATTAGAGTTACACTATCAGAGTTATTAGCAGTCTGAATAACATCGTATCTGTCAAAGTTATAAGTATTTCCGAAACTATTAGTCCTAAAAATATAAACCAAACGCCAAATTTGAAGAAATATTATCAATTAAGAGATCAAAAAGTGCCTTCATTCTAACATTTTTCCAAATACATCGTTTTTACACAAGTTGTGGATTTAATTTTCAGTCAAAAAATCGTCGCTAAAAACTTTTTTTTTCAAACAATTGTATCTTGCACAAAAATTGACGGAGAAAGAAAAAAAATATTTTATAGAAAATTTTATAAGTTTTAATTTGGTATATTTTATTTTTGACGTAAGTCCTTTAAAAACTGAGATATTTATAAAAAAGTTACGGAGAATAAATTTTTTTCAAAAATATTGAAAAAAGCAACTTTTCTCAAAGTTGTTTTCCCAAAAATAAATTTTGGATACGCAACTAGAATCGTAGTAAATACATGTAAACTTTGAGAAAAATGCGAATATTATTTTTTCAATTATTTTCGATTATATACTTGTATTCATAAATAAACTTATATTTGAACGTAAATTGAGGGTCTCATAATATTTTTGAAACGCTGTATTTCGAGAACTATTGGTCGTACGAGGTTGAACAAAAAATCATTTTCAAGCTAATTCCAAAAGCTTTAAAACTATTTATGTGCATTTTCTACATATGATAAGTAACAAGCAAATTGTTCATTGAAATTTATTTATATCTCGGCTATTTGTTGTATAAGGTTCAATAAAAAATAATTTTATAGGGAATTTAAAAATTTTTCGATTTGATAAAGTATAGATAGAAGTAGCTAAATCCGAGATATTTACATAAAACTTTAAAAAAAAGTTTTGTTCAAAAATAAAGGGAAACGTTCTTAAAATCAAAACGTATGAAAAGAAGAGCATAAAAAAACTACTGCATAAGTTATAGTTTGTGATATTTAATTATCATTACATTAATTAAAACATTATAATATATATATATTATATTAATGTATAATATATAATATTAATGTTTTAATTAATGTAATGATAATTAAATATCACAAACTATAACTTTTCATACGTTTTGAATTATAAACCACATTCGTTTTTATGATGTTCTTAAAATCGTATCTCGGAAACTATTGATCGTACAAGGACGAATAAAAAATAATTTTGTAGCGAATTCAATAACTTTCAATTTTTAAAACAAGTATTTTGTACATAAAAGCATCCAGATCTGAGATATTTACGAAAAAACTGTGAAAAATCGCTTCATTCTCGAAATGACCAAAAATACAATATTCTTTAAAAATTTCTGTTACGGAAAATATTGATCATACAATCTTCAATAAAACATAAAATTGTCCGTAATTTTATCAGCTTTCTTTTTGATAATATCCTTTATTTCGATAAAATGAATACTTTCTTAAATATTTTTGAAAAACCGCATTTTTTATCAATTTTTTGAGGCTAGAAAGTTTTCCAAGTCCGATGATAGTCAGGACTTTTAGTATGTTGAATAATATATCATTTCGAACAACTTCCCGCAAATAAAACTTTTATGGCAATTTTGCCTTCAAAATGCAAAAAAAATTTAATTCTCCTGAATTAATATTATATGATAAAATTGATTCTCTCTCTCTCTCTCTCTCTCTCTTCACGTCGCGATGCGCCACTGCTTAAGTTATCTACACCCTACACGAATTATGTAAAAAAAAATATTGGAATTTTTAATTTGCTTTCTATTTTTTAGTCACTGTATCAAATCTCTAGGAAACCATATATTGAAAACATATTTTAGCATCGATTAGATTTTACGTTTAGATTTAATGATTAGTGAACAATTTCATTATTATTTTATCAGCGATTTATATTCTCGATAAAAATATTAAAAGAATATTCTTTTATATTATGCATTAACGTGAAAAACACATAAATAAACACATAAATAAAACCTATTTGTGAATAAAACTATAAAAAAACAACAAAATTTATTAAAATTATCAATAAATTACCATTTTATTATAATTTTGTCGTAAATAATTGTCAAATTGAATTTAACGGTAATTTTATATCTTTAGTCAGAACAAAAGCTAAATGTGTAATGAGGCAATAATACAAAACTTAACCTACAGTAAGTAAAAAATATTTGTACAAAAAATTTTTTATTAAAAAAATCTTATTTGTAGAAAATAAACATTAATTAGCAATTTTATACAATCAATACACTCTGTTCTAACATAAACAAACGAGCTTTGCATATATTCTTAATTTTATAGAAGCTAAATTTCTCGACGAATACTTTTTGAGCATCCAAACAATACAATTTTTAATTTTCGCTTACTTTTCAGATGATATATTTCCTATAATTAATACACATCTTTTTAATATATATAATTTTAAGAAACATATAGTCTATTTTATTCTTTATATAAATATAAATTGTTAATTTCTTAGCAAGAAATGATCAATTAAACATCGACGTCAATTGGTGTTGAAATCATTATATCGATATTGATTTAACATCAATTCGATGATGTCTCATCTCGACTCATTTCTCGCTGGATAATATTTACTTTTTAAAAATAAAGAGTTTTTTAAAAAATATTTTCTCTATACAAATACTTTTTATACTGTATGTCAAGATTATTGGAAAGCACGAAACAAGTCATAATAAATAAAAATATGTAGGCTCTACAGGTTCCATATCGTTCTGTAAATTAAGACTATTCATCTTTTTGTGTATATGTATCACTTCTGAGATTAGTCTTTTTTGTAAAATATGTTCTTTATGTAGTATCTTGATATTGTCTCAGTTAATGAATTCTCATGTGAATTGTCCAGTCTATGCTCTGTGATCACCAATCTCTGTGTGTGTCCAATTAATATATCTCCTGTGCTCATTAATCCTCGTTTTTAAAGCCTGCTCGTTTGTCCCACATAGGACGCGTTACAATCCTCTATACTATTTTGTAAACTGTACACTACATTAGTATGTACCAAAACAGGAAGGGACGCCGAGTGGCTCGTCACTCTTTGCGATTGACTCGTGATCTATGGATCCGGGTTCGATCCCACTTGCGCCCTATATACGCGATTTTTCGCATTCGCCGTTCGGATTCGGCGTTAAACTGTAGGTCCCCTCGAGTATTGACAAACTCTAAAGCACATCCTTCCAAAAGGTCGTTATCGTGTCCCCACTAAGATTTCAACGGTAAGCAGACCCCTCTCAATTTTACACCCTCCAACGCTTTCAGTCTTCCCGTCACACGCGTTTAGAGCCGTCGCAAGCAAGTATGCAAATATATAAATATAACTCTTAGGATTAATAGAGATCCCAAACGAAAATAAAATAAGTTATAAATATAGCTTCTTTTACTTTTGTCTCTTTCTCGGTATACGTATTTTTCAATGAAATCGCGCTATACGATGACTGCTATACGAAATGATACGCCGCGTCACCGCGCCGGTACACAGCCACGAATAGAGGAGAAGCGTTCGACCCATGGTGGGGGACAAGCACGAGCGAGCGAAAGGCAAGGGGATTAAGAATCCGCGGTGTCCGATTTGAAAAGCTCTGCTCTAAGAATGCAAACCATTATCAAATGCAAAAACATAAGCGAGCCTCTCCTCAAAGAGGCTCTAAAGCTAAATTGATACGGTACTGTGACCCGTCAAAAAATGGGATCGAAAAACCAAACTCAGGAAATATACTAAGAAACTAATGGCTCCTGTACACAAAACGCGGCAATGCTTATCGCGCGGAGGAAATTGTTGCACTAGCCTATAATTCTATGTTCTCAAGTCGGTCCCACTTCTAAGCAAAACTTCTAAAAATGAATGTAATACTACTTCCACCGCGCGGCAAAACTTGGCTTTTGTCGCGTGATGGAAATTATATATCTATTACTTCCGAGGAAGCGAGATGTTGATTGGCTATCGCGCCAATTTCCGCGTTGCTGCGTTCTGTGTGCAGGAGCCATAAGACAAAACAGGAAGTTTGTCCTTAAGTATCTTAATGAATTTCCATAAATTGTTATAACACCTTTGCATGCCATACTAAAGTTGGGAACTTCTTAAAAAATCTTTTTATTTTTTCCGATATCTTGGATAAAAATACAATAAAATAAAAGTACAGAAAAAATACCTGCGATTGACGTTATGTTTATTTTTGTTGACATTATCGGAATTGTGTTGGTTAATTTGTTCGAATTTTTTATGTAATTGTTTCCTAATAGTGTTGAAAATTAATCCTAACGGATTAATCCATTACTTAGTAAAATTTTGATGATTTTATCGAAATTTTTCTTACGAAACCTATGATGAGGTAATAGAAGAATTCTATCTACCAAGTTCACCACACCCAGCTTCTGACTCAATGGATGTTGAAAAAAATAATTTAAATAGCAACCAGAGAAGATCGATTTATGGTATAAATCATATGTATCATGTGAGTACATTGTTTTCTGTTGTATCCTTAATTATAGATATATCACCTCCAAGAAATTTAAAGAGTTGTCCTTTTTCAATGATAAATTTCAATCTAGGATGATATTCATTAAATGTTCTAAACAGCTCATCTATATGATTTTTGTTAATGACTATGGCAACAACATCCACATATCTTACATAAAAGGATGGTGCTATTGACAATTTACTGAGAGAAATTTCTTCTAAATCTTGCATCATTATATCGGATACGATGGGAGATAATAAATGGTAAATCCATTGGCGCATTGAAGGTTTGTTTGGAAAATTTGTTAAGCATAAAAAAGGTGGAATCTATAATACTAATTTTAGTGCTCTAATAAATTCATCTTTAGGGGTCACCGTATTATTTCTGATGAATTTTCATCTTTTATTGATACTCTCTATTACCAGATCGGGTCATTCGTGAATAAAGACAATACATCTAACGATAACAGTATGTCATCTTCCAAAATGCTAAGATTAGAAATATTTTTTGTTAATTGAAAACTGTTACTTATGAACTCGGACGCTCCTTGGCAGGAGGGGAAATGGGATGAAACTCGCTTCACATGAAAAGACATGCGCCCCTAGCAGGAGGGAAGATGGAATGGAATTCCCTTCGTGGAAAGTCGTATTTCGATAAGGGGATGCTGGAGTTATCGATGTAAAACTCCTTCCATATTTTTCCAACCATTTCATTTTCCTTATACAGAATAAAAAATTCTTCTCTAGAATAAAAGAAAAAACGCAAATAGTTTCGGGAAAGTACAAACTTGTATGAAAATCCCCCAAAAATTATAAATTACAGTTTTCTATTTATCACGTAGGTTTCTTCATATATAAAAATGAATTTAACTATATATTCAAATAAAAAGCATTTTCCCACATTTGAATAATTTATAAGAATATCATGAGACTTTCAAATTATGATTTTGAAGCTTACAAGAGAAATGACAGGAAAAGTACGATACACATAACCTCACATATGTGCACATAACCTCGCATTCATGCGATGTAAGATATGGCAGAGCAAGAAATGTACGTAATGTTTTACTTAATGGTTTACTTAATGTACGTAATGTTTTATTTAATGTATGTAATATATGTTTTCTTTAATGTATGTAACGTATATTTTCTTGATGTACGTAATATTTTATTTGGAATTAAAAATCTGTTTCGATATCGATCGAATTCGGCCATCGCTCCAACATCCCCTTAATCAGTCCAGATTTTAATCGATAAATTTTGTCATATAAAAAATTTTTTTTCATTTCCCGAAGTTAAGATTATGTTTTTTATTTCTTACATCCAAAACAACTTATACGTAAAATTTCAGATCAATCGCGAGCAGGAATTCATTCGGAACTACACCCAAAATTTTTTTCATTTTTAATATACAGTTCTCAGTTTTTTAATTATTCTTATGTAGAATTATTTTCTATTGTAGTTTTACCATTTATTAATTACAATCCGGGATGAAAAATGAATAACACTCATTTTTATCGTTACTTTTTATAATAACGATTTGATAATGATTTTGCAATTTTTTATGATGGTAATAATGATAAATTAAAAGCTAAGTTTGAGAAGAAATTATTTTTTAAAAGTAACTTATCACCATTACGCATTGTTTATTAAAAAAATAACTCACTACTTGTAACGAGTTAAAATAAAAAATAAAAGTAACGAGTCGACGCGTTACAACGAGTTACTTTTTTTAATAAATAATGCATAATGATGACAAGTTATCTTTCAAAACTAATTTTCCTAGTCTTAGCTTTTAGTTAGTTATTGTTACCACATAAAAAAGCAACATCATTGTCAAATGGTTATTATAGAATATAATGACAACAATAACTGTTCCCATTCCAATTTGTGATTAGAAGAAAACTTATTATGAGATAAGCGCCTAATGAAATAGCGGCATTTCCGCTAAACTAATAAACGCTATCTATTGGTTTCACCATAAATTTATTGTTCTTAGATGATTGAAAACCATTTAGTGGAAAATTCATTATTAGATCGTGCCTGTAGTTGTTGCAAAAAAAGATTTTAGAATTTGAATGTCTTCAAGTTTTGTTGAGATGAGCTTTTAAGCCTTGTTTATTATTTAATAAGTAAATATTTGGCAATAAATTCTTCATATGGTGAGAGAGTAAGATATTAATAAAAAAAATACGTGATATGTTGAATTGCTTAATTATAGATGTTAGATTTGATGATCGTAAAACCATAAAGAAAATCGTAATATATGAGATATCCAATATTCAGCGTATTTATAATATAAAATAATCTATGCTTCTATGTCTATAGTGAAAATCGTTGCTGAAGTATAAATGTTATTGTACAATAATAAAAAAGACAATCGAAATAAACATCGAGTGCCTGTTTCTATGATGCTTGGTTCCAACTACCTGAAGAGTCAGCTAGGTACAATGGCATCGCCTCATTTACACTCATTTTGCACTCGTTTGGCTGTGTTTATTTGTATTTTAGAAATAAAGTTTTTTAATTGCAATACTGATATACTTTGCGTTTTATTATCGATTTCTCGGAACATTCCATATTAGGAGCACAATTGTTTGACTTTGCAATTTGCTCACTTTTTACATTTCTTTAATTTTATCTTAAAGCTTATTAAATTCCCTTCAAAATGACCTATTATTTTTTTAATTCTGTCCATAGATTTCTAGCATTTACCCAAAATAAACTTAGTATCTCATAATAGGGGTCTTTTTTCTACGCATCAGATATTTTACAATTTTTGATAATTCATATGCGTATTGACAGGATTCGAACCCAAGACTTTTAAAATGATAAACAAACACTATAATCACACTCTTGTCCAATTTGGTATTCCAATGTTATTTGACTTGTTTCGATCATATCTCGCGCAAATCAAACAGTAATTCACTTTATCTCAACGAATATTTATGTTTTAGCGCTGACAAAATTTACTTCAATAAAAAAATTTATTCAGATTAGATTCCAGATTACTCAGATCTATTTAAAGAATGAGTTTGATTGACAATGGGATTGCTTGAATCAATGATATATACATATACACTTTGTTTTACGCAATAAAAATGTTTAATTAACTATTGTATTATAACTTTTTAGGCTTCCATGGGTATTATCTCCAAAGATATCAAAAAATTTGCGGATTATCGCCGTGTTTTCATCCTCCGAGGATAAGAAACTTGTTCATCTTATGATTCCAAAAGGCACAAATACGTTGAACGTATATGACTTTTGATGTTGAAAGAACCTCGCGAGAAGATCTAATAAATTGAATGATTATGATATCAATCTCCATTTGAAAAACAATATGATCAAGCTACAATCATTAATTCATAAGCAACTCTTTTCGCTGTTCTCTAATTTATTGAAATATGCCTGATACAAATCCGGATAGTTAGAGAATCGACCACCAGATTTTGAGAATCCTACTGAATTTTGTTTCACATATATTACATTGTCTGTCGTGTGTTATGTAAAGAGATTTCATTTATATTATATTATGTGCGTGATGTACAAAACCTATGTGTTTCAAAGAATTTTTTCACAGAACTCCATTATTGTAATGATTCTGCGTCATAAAAAATGAATATTTAATATAAAAATAATAATAAATAGTAATAAATGAATTATGTCTCATTATTTGCAATTCGTTTCTTTTGAAGACCACTCAAGGACACTTTGATGATCTTATTTGTTTTATTTAATCAATTTTGAAAAAGTTTTTAATTTTTTTTAGGAAGCATTTCATGTAATATTGATTAATACCTGTTAAAAGTTCAGCGCCCTCTAGTGGTCAAGAAAAGCAATTTGGACAAAAAATAAAATATACGTTACACTTAGTTTTGACTCCTCAACACGATCACCAAGCTTCATCAAGATCAATTCTTTACATCTAAATACGTTCCCTTATTAGTCCTTTTGTCTCCTTTATGTTTTTTTCGATTACAGGTAAAACTATAACAGCAGAAAGTAAACGTTTCTTGCGGAAATCAAAAGCGAAAGACAAAGAAAGAGATGTGTACATACGTGATTCAGATGATGAAAAATTGTTATGTCTCGCAGAACAAAACTTTTTTGATTAAATCTATTAAAATTCTAGTTGAGGTAATCGGAATTCTGATTGATTTAATCAGAATCTTCTATTTATTTATTTTCAACCAAACATTTTTTTCAGTGTAAATATATGTTATGATAATGCATGTCCTTCTGATATCATATGACTTCTGTGTTCTATCACTTATTCACTGTATTCATTTGAATTATTTTTTTTTCTTTTCTCCAAGCTCCTTCACACGTACAAATGTATATGATCAAAGTCATCACGAAATGCTTACGTCTTAAATGCTTACTATGTCGTACACTATTAAAAAAAGTCAAAGTGTAAAGGACTAAGTTTTAGGAATGCACTTTGAGGAACTCGAATTAAATAAAAAAGAATAATCAAATATAACACATGAATAACTTCAACATAGTACAATGTACTCTAAAATTTAGTCGAAATCAAAGGTTAATTGATTTGTAGTTAAATGTATTAATATTAGAGATTCATTCAATTACAAGAAGGGTGATTTGAACTGCGTATATTATAATAATTCTGCATAGAAGATCAAATAAATCTAGAGAAAAGTACATTGAACTATTAATTAATTAATTAATTACGTATAAATTCAATGATGGAGCGGTATAATCATAAGCATATTTACAAAGTTGATTAAATCACAAGGGGTTGGCCACGAGGGTAATTTTTCTACAAGGGCTATGTAATTCAGCGGCAATCCAAACGAAATTTTAAGTAAACCAAGGTAATTTTTGGTAAGTCTATATAATCTTTAGCAGGTAATCTTGGGTAATCTAATAGGAAATCCTAAGTAATCTAAAGATAATATCAAATAATCTGTAGGTAATTCTAGATATTCTTAAAGTAATCTCAAATAATCCGAGGAATAAATCTAAAGTAATCTTCGATTTTTGAAGTTATTGAACGTCATAGACGAGCCTTTTGTATCTTTTTAATATATATTTTCAATCAATTTTTGACGTAAAAAAATTGAGTTTGTATGGCTTCTTTATAATCTAAGAATTGTTAACGTTAAGTTTTCGGGGTACCACATCTTATAATGCTTTCTTTCTCAGGCTACGAATACACAAGCGTTTAAAAATTACGAAATGCATCCTTATCTACAACTTTTGGTAAGCATCGTCATTTTAAAAAAAATAACATAATTTAGTAACAAAGGTGTTCTTTAATGATAATTGAATCAGCAAAAAATATGATCCTGACATGTATATAGGGTGTCCTAGAATGATCATCAAATATTTCGTGTGCTGGTAGAGCACAGACTAAACTGAATCAAAAAGTTCTGTATCATTTTACAATTTTCGCAATAGTTAACAAGATATAAATTACTAAAAATCGTCGAATATTGATTTTCAATAATTTTTTTACTTAAGTACTATCAACTTTACAGAAAAACAACAAGTGACAAAAATTGTTTATTTTCTTTTTATAGAATTCTGAAAATTTATTCTGAGAATTTTTTAGTATCGCATTTTCTCATGTTGGTAAAAATAGTTGTCAATATATATATAAAAAAATACAGTACTAAAAAGTTGATCAAAATTCTGAAAAAATTCTCTCTATAAGAAGAAATTAAACAATTTTTATCTCTTGGATACTCTGTATAATATAGGGACGCTCCTGAGCCAGAGCGTCACGTACATGGCAAAGCCGCCGAGTCAAGAGCGGTAATGGAGGGACAGAGTAGGCGTCGCCCACAGGAATTAGCTCAAAATGTACATCTAGTGCCGAGCACTGTTTTAACAGATCGATCAAATAAATCTTAGCAAAATTTTTAATTTAACACTAAGTTGTGATATCGTTTGACAAAGAGTCTGTGTTATTATTAGTGTTTTAAAAATATTTTTTATTTTATAAAATACTTATTATATTTATATTCAATTGGATATTGTTTTGTTAGTATTAAAAAATCTCAAATGTTACGAATAGTCAAACTTGTTACTATCTCTACAGGTTGTTCGGAAATTCAACCGATTACACTCGTGGACAGGTAGAGTGGACTAAACTGAGTCGAAAAGTCCTTTACATTTTGCAATTTTAGCAATAGTTAACAAGATATTAAAAATTGCCGAATATTGAATAGAATTCTTAGAATTTTTTCAGAATTTTTTATCAACTTTTTAGTACTGCATTTTCTTATTGGCAACTAACTCTTTTACTAACATGAGAAAATAAGAAATTCTGAAAAAATTCTTTAAAAAATCCCAGAACTTTATGAGAAGAAAATAAACAATTTTTGTCTATTACAGTTTTTCTGTAAAATTGATAGTATTGGAGAAAAAAATTATTGAAAACTAATATTCATATTCAATACAGCAATTTTTAGTAATTAATATTTTGTTAACTATTGCAAAAATTACAAAATAGTAGAGAACTTTTCGACTCAGTTTAATCCGCTCTACCTGCGAATATGGTCGGTTGAATTTCCGAACACCCTGCATACATATAATACGTATTCTGTTTGTAAAATTTTTATATTTTTGTGTTCCTGCAATAAATATTTGTTTTGTAAAATTGCATTTTTTTTCTTAAGCAGTAGAAATCTAAAATCGATATTCTCGAAGATACTTATCATAGTGATCTATAAAGATATTCTCGAGTGATCTGAAGAAATAATACTATATGTACTCGAAATAATACTATATGTACTATATGTACTATAAGATAATCTTAGATGAGCAAAGTAAATTTCGAAAACTCTCGGGTAATCTTAGAAAATATGACATTTTAAATACTCTAAGATAATCTTGGATAATATGAGATAGTATTTGATAATCTGAAATAATCTTAAGTAATACGAGGTAATTTAAAGGTAATCCGAATCAAGGGTAATTTTTGTACACTACAACCACTCGTGACCAACCTCCCGCTAAATCATTATTGATAATAAATGAAAGTAAATGTAACATAAAAGTAACTGAACATAAAAGTAACAGGAACTTAATAAGTTATTGGTGGTATTGATGATCATTTTAGTTTAGAACGAGGGAGTGTTTTGCATAGCTATCAACAGATGACGCGTGTATTCGTAAGAAAGATTCAACATCATCTGTATAAAGCGGAAATGTTTAAATCATTTAAATCATTTTTATGCACTTCTCACTACATCATAGCGATAATCATTTTTTTCAAGACGACTACTAATTAATCGATCTATATGATAGAAAGTTTTAATGATTGATTAAATTACTTTACGAAGTAATGAGATGAAATAAATTTAATTAATTGTCCTATTAGATAAATTGTTAAATTAGTTTCACTCGAAGACGAAATCGATTTCACTCTGAAATTGTTACTATCAACAATTTATTGAGTTCCTGTTATTTTGTAGAATAGTTCAGTAAAATATTAAAATCAATCTATTTTACTGTAGATTTATTTCATTATGCTGATAAAATTATTTTAATTGATGATACAATTAAGTTCGTGTACTAACCCAGTGAGAAATGTCGATTCGACGTCGAAATCATCAAATCGACGTCGATTCGACATCGATTTCATTATTATTTCTCATTGGGTAATAGTTTAGTTAATTTAACCCTTACAAAAAAAAACCGAACTAGGCAGTGGCGGTTCGAAATAACACTCAAATTAAGTGTTAATCTTCAAGATGAAAGTTTATTTGGAAGTTAACATTTAATTTAAGTGACGGCCGCTAACGCCTTCGGTGTATTTTTTCGTAAGGGAATAAATATTTTACAGAACTAAATTCAATGTTTATTAGATACAAAATAAATATTAAAGGTTAAAATGTTTCTTGACACAATCCGACAGTTATGCCATATTTAGCGCTCTGAGATTGAGTTGGTTTACCTCAATTCGAGTTGATTTAACTAATCATTTTTATACATTTTTACCGTGTATCATTTTTTACATGTTTTATACGTGTAATGAAACACGTTCCTCGTAAAAGGGCATGTCGTGCAGTAAATAATCGGATACTCTTTTTGTAGACTAATGCAACGCCCCTCCATGCCTTTTGGTACAATCTGTAAAGAATTAGTTATGGTTCCAACTCGATTTGGTATCCGACTTGCGAGGATATAAAGCAGGAAGAAGTCGCTAGGATAAAAGCAGATTTTCTCGTAATACAATCGAGAAGACCTCGCGTCTTATTTCGCGTCACTATGAGACAGTCATTCACTGTCAGCGAAATACAAATCTCTTCGTCTTCTCTCTTCCGCATCGACCGCAGGGAATTACTGTACGTCCGACAATTTAAACGCAGTGTCTGTTATTAAAAACGCCGAGAATCGATATCAATGACCCGGAGCGAGAATCGGTTCGCGAGAACTCGCGTGTCCCCTCTGTATCTCGAGAAAAATCTCAAGGTTGACTCCGTGGATGCTCCTTCGTTTTACGATCACAATGCGCGGCGCCGCAAAAGCGTTTCCTGCTCCACGATCAATAAAACCATCTCCCATACCCCTTGCAGAACGCAAACGCAAAGTACACACGAGGACACAAGAGAGTTGCAGTGTGCACTATGTACACTGTATGAGCCACGTATGTGTGCTGCGACAAAGCCCACGAGAAACACGCCTCGTCATAGAGAAATACATCATCACCACTACTATTACTACTACTACTACTATCACTCTCCAGAAAAAGGATGAAAATTAAGTCGAAGTTAATTTCTCGCAACTCTCCTCCCATCTTTCTCGTGACAAATCGACTGGTTTCTTTTTTCTTTCTTTTACAATACATAAAAATGAGACAGAAAAAACGCTGGAAAAAATGGACGTCTGCGATGCAGAAAAAAAGAAAAACAAAGAAAGAGGAGGAGAGAGAGAAAATACAAGGGGAAAAGTATATTTGTCATTCTGCAAGGGAGGATCTGTAAATGAAGTAACAAGAGTCGCGCAAAGTGTTAGCAGATATATCGACGTAAAGTTGAGAGAAAAGTAAACGAATGGACTAGTTGGCGCACTAATCGAGTAACGAATTATTAATGTCCTGCTTGAAGTTATGGAATGTTTTGTAGAAGCGAGATATTCCGCGTAAGTATCTGATTCGCGGACACGCGAATCAACACGAATAAAACCGTATTATATTAATAGGAAGACGACACTTTTCCAATCCCTGAAGACCTTCACCCCCGGGCGTATTCCATCCGCAGAAACGCTTCGTGACGTAACTAACACTCCCCAGTGTTCTAATTACGCGCTTTCGCATCGCGTTCACCATATATCCATTAACATCCATTTTATTCAAAGTCTACTATTTCTCAATTTCGCTTCTTCCCGTTGCAATTCCGCAATCCTCTCGAAAGAAAGAGATATTGAAAAAAAGAAAAAGAGAGAAAGAGAGAGAGAGTGTATGAAAAAGACTGATTTATTGATTGATTGAGCGTTTATTGCAGTTCTAGGGCGAGTCCTCTAAGCAGTACAATAAGGAGATTGTAACTTTAATAACGATATCGAGATAAGCAATGATTGAATAATAATATTACGTACGACAATAGAGATAAAGATGAAAATGAAAAATACAAAAAAATAAAAAATAAAAATAAACGTAATAGTAAAAGTGAGTAAAGTAAGGATAAGTAAGCAGAATTTAGGGCTTATAGATGATAAGCATAGAGTTAATTGTATGAAGAGCAAATGTAAGCAAAACAATATTGAAACTTAAACGCGAATTAGGATGATACTCTAGCGTTCCCCGCGACGCTGCAGATGACAGAAGAGGGCGTGCTTGAAAGAAAAGAGAGGCCCTATAATACTAGGAACAGGGTTCTATATTAAGAAAGCGGCATGAATAAATGAACGTTGAGTGATAAGATGATGGGAATGGTAAGATCAAGAGGAGAGACATGAGAAGTGGCTCGAGGTCTCGAACAGAAATTCAGTTTATCGGCCAGGTAGTTCGAAGAGTCCCGGACTTAAGGATTGAATATAGAAAACAGCCAAACTGATATTCTCTTCTATCATCAACGCGGTCAACCAACCCAGTAAGCCATAATAGTGTGATATATGGTCTTTATGTAGACTGAATATAAAACGCACGCATGCATTCATCAAACACTTAATCCTGAATCTCTGCTGATCTGTCAGATCTATGAAGACTGCTGAATAGTAATCGAAGAAAATCAGAGGGGGAGAGAGAGAGAGAGAGAGAGAGAGAGAGAGAGAGAGAGATACAGAGATAAATAGATAATATATACCATTATTTATTGAACGCTCTAGAATGAGGATCCTCTCAAGATAGATCGCTAAGATATACAGATTTATAACATAATTGTTCCTTATAGAAGCAATAAAATATGGAGTATACAAAACAAAGATTTAAAAAAATAAAAAAGAAAGAATTCAACACAAATGAGCAAAGAAGATTATATTTAAAACTTTCAGTTGAAACTACGATTACTTGAAATACAGTCCTAAATTAAAGCTGGAGAACATAATGTCACAAATTGACAAGTAATATTTAATGAATGATGCTAATGAACATCTTAAAGAATTTACGGTGTTTTAAAAATGTTCACCGTAAAGATATAGATAATTGTTCGCAGTGCGAGTTCGTTGCATCACACATCTCGATATGAACGGTCCACAGGCTTACCATTTCGCGAAATTATCGCGATACCTATTCACACCGTTATTGTCGTCTGGCGCATCGCCAAACGCGGAGCTTGGTTCTCGCGGTGAAACATGTCGACGCCGAATTTATAATGCAAACATACGTGCGCACGAGACGTGGCAATGACAGCGATCGACAGCGGCACTATTATTCTTTCTCGTTTTGTTTCGTTTACATCCATTACACAAAACGCGCAATTGTGATTCATGGCCAGCAAATCTTGCCAAAATGGATTACGCTTTCCGCGAATATGACACAGGCGATTTTCGAATATGACGCAAGTTCGTAGAATACAATCCGGTACATAGTTGCGACTTTCTTGTCGGAGACTCCATTATTTTACCGGAGATCGATTGCCTATCAAAATTGTATCTTGTAGTGCATTCTTTAAAAAGAGAGTTATCAAGATTTATACAATGCAGGATGTCCAGTAAGTTTTGACAAAGAACTCATATGTAGGCAGAGTGGACTAAATTGAATAAAAAGTCCTCTATTGTTTTACAATTTTCGCTATTTTTTTTAATTACTCAATGAGCAAAATATCTAAAATCGACGTGTAAAACGACTTTATAGGATATCTTTAAAAAATATTTTAAAATTGCCTTATGCGTCGAATTTATCCGTCTTATTCTACAATGTAGAAATTAATATCTCGTTAACTATTGCGAAAATTGCCAAATGGTTTTCGAGTCAGTTTAATCCGCTCCATCTATATATAAGCGTTTTATCAAAACTTACGGGACACTTTATACAATTTTGATAGGCAATCGATCTCCGGCAAGATAATAGTGGAATCTCTGGCAGGAAGAGGGTGAGTTTTTTAATTCAGCATAAGTCTACCACATTTTCATCGGACGATTGACAACATGGCGTCTCCGATGAATGCTTTATCGTCTACTTTGAAGAACGGTTTGATGAAAGTAGTGACAAAACTGAATTCAATTTAATGTGTCAATTTACAATAAATGTCATAAATTAATTTTTAAACTAAAACTTTAAACAATGATTAATAAGATGCCTCATATTTTATATATTTTTATATATTATTCACATATTACATATTTTCTGCTATTATAATAACTCTACTGTACATATTTCAATTGAAATTCTATAATTTTTAAAAATTTAGATAATCGAAAATGTGCTTTAAAATCTATATTTGAATATAAAGGCATTATTCTTGAAAAGAAATTATCAATTTTTATGTACTTAATTAATAATAATAAATCCATATCACTATCACTGTTGTTGGTAATTGAAGATGAAGAATTAGAAAAGGAATCAGAAAAAGAGATTTATCTTTGAACATTTTTTTTATTAAATTATAATATTGTAGGTGTGCATGCGTGCGCGCACGCGCGCGCGCGTAGTGTGTGTGTGTGTGTGTGTGTGTGTGTGTATTTTTCCACATTATAGTGCCCATAAAATATAAGATTAACCAATAATCGTAATTTATATTTTAGATTAAAAAATATATCTCTACTTATGTTCTATCAGAAATTTCATCAATTTCATCAGTCCATCGATTAAATTAGTCGATGGATCTGATGGATATACGATGATTTCAACGCTGTAAATAAAAATACATTAATATATTTAATCGATGAATAAAAGAAGAACTCTTTGATGCATTTGCGCTTCATGCGATTGATATCAATCGATGAATTAAAAACTCACCCAAAGATAGCAACCACAGTATAAGGATATACAGTAGGGACAAGACCCCGTTTTCCATTCAGCCGCGCATATTTGCTTGCGCATCATAAGCGGCCATGTTTTTGATGGTACCAATCCCGATCAAAGCAGAGAATCCATAGCTTCTCCGTTATTGCAATCGCGCCATGGCATATCGCTGCGCTTGTCATAGCGACGAGACTGCCGTGTTTCCTGAATAGCCGATTACAGCAATTAATTTTATGCAATGTGACTGTGCGTGGATGTACTTGACTGATCACCAATTTGGTGGAAGATTCTCAAAAGTTACGACTTTTTATCTCATTTTTTTTTGGTATGTTGTTGAGGCAGTGGTCCAAATATTATTGATACAGTATTTGGTCATCAAAAACATGGCGGACCCTAAAAACTCGTTTGAAAAAGATCGAAGGTGCCGACGCTGCTTGTCCCTACTGTATATCCTTATACTGTGGTAGCAACCGATATATATATAGGTTGCTATATTGATATATATATATATAAAATATATACATATTGAGTATGATCCGATATGTTGTATTGTTGGCTGTGTTCCAAACAGTTCCAAATTTACTGCCAGCGCTGAAAATTTTCAGTTTATGTGCATTAAAGATTTTCTATACCGACAGTCAATTTTGGAACATAGCCATTGTCTCACGATCCCGTGAGATGAGATGTATTTTTTAACGCGACAGTACCTATTTCGCAGTCATCGACCGATCCGTGTTTACGTTTGCACAAAGAAAGTGCCAGAGCGTCGTGTGCTCATTGGAAAAAGAAGCTTTCAACCCGAAATTATTTTTCTTAGCTATTAAAAAACAGGCTAGAAGACCTAGGGAATAGAAATAACTCATTACTTGTAACGTTACAGTTACAGTTACAAATTACTTTTTTGGTAACTTTACTGGTAACTGCGTTACTTTTTTTTGATAATTGTAACGGTAATGTAGTTATATTTTTTGGTAATGATAATTTTACAGTTACTTTTTTATCGTTACTTTGCATATGATTGGACACGGTTCAATTGGACACAAGCCACTCATAGCTCTTAAGACTTAAACAGCCTCTGGGCTGTCACTCGTCCGCTGTGATTGATGGTCGTCGATTTTAAAAAGTAACGAAAAAATAACGAAAAGTTAGGGTGCGTTCCGTAGCACATTAAGTGCATAGATCACATATTCAATGTGTTGCGTATTTTAAGTGCATCCAGAAACACAACCGCTCACTGAGCGCTTAATTAGCAGTGCTTTTGGATACATCCATTAATATCGTTTCGATAATGCACATGATAATGCGCGTATTTTGCATTGGAAACGGAACGGCTTACCATGCGTTTGATGCAAATAAAAAATGGATGCTATCTTGGATAACAATAAGATATTTACTATTGAGGTTATTACGAGATTGTATATATTTTAATAGATACTTTGAGTCGCTGTCACAGCAGTTTCTCGGTTGACAAAAAGGGTGAGAACTTTGTTATTTCAATGATGATTGGAAATTCGATTAAATAACTTTCCATTATTATTACACTGTAAATCCGAGCAAAAGATGGCAAAAGGCTTTTGAATTTTTTTTTAGACGCATCAACTTCGCATTAAACTTGACGTTCGAGCTGCTGTAGCTGATGCACGAGAAGTGGAGAGAATCTAAGAAAATCTGTACGCTATCAGTATTCATTGATGCGCGCATTGATTGAAACGGAACGGTTCTCTATGTAGTCTATGCGTATTATGCGTGCAACGGAGCGCACCCTTACTTTCTCAAGCAACGAGTTACTTTTAACTCGTAACGAGTAACTGTAACCTATTACTTTTAAAAAGTAATTCTCCATTTCCTAAAAAGATCCTCTCCTTCCTCTAACGCGAAAAAGACGTGTTATCCTCGATAACGATACGAAATAAACGTCCGTGGCCGAGATTTGCAGCGAGAACGTGCAATGAAATGAATTTGGGTACACGATTATGAATGTATAGTATATTGTCTTGCATTGTTCTTGTTCACTTACTGATTTTTAAATTATATTTCACGTTTTTTTTTTAATTTCATGACATTGTTTATTTTATTTTTCAACCGTTCAAACCATCAAGATTGTTATTTTGTTGTTTGATTTTTAGGCTCGTAGCCCTTTATTCTTTCATTTATTTATAGTATATACGTCTGTCGACAATCAGTGCATTCAGAACAGACAACCGCTCATTGAGCGCTTCGTGAGCTCTTGCATCTGATTGGCATATTCCATTAGAACTAAAAATATAGACCAAACAGATTCAAGAGCTCACTGAGCGTTCAGTAAACGGTCATAGTACTAAATAGGTGCAGCCAGAAGCACGACCGCTTCAACCGTATGAAATTGGCCAATCATAGTTGAATATGAGAAAAATAATCAACTACGATTTGTTAATTTCTTACAATTTACGACTTCCAACCCTATTAGTAGAACAGGCATAAGTCGCGTAAAGTCGGTCAGATTTCTGATGTGTCGCACAGGTAACCTGTTGCCAGACGCGAGCACATCTACGTGTAAACAACGCCGGGCGAAACGGTATGTGACCGTTCGCGCGCGATCGATAACGAACCTATGCGAGCCGCTGCTGTTGCTGTTGCTACTGTTGCTATTGCTCGAAATGCTCGGCCGGGCTGCCTTGGCGGGCTCGGACGGCGCTAAATGACGATATCGACGATTAGAGATCCGCTGGACGGGCGCAAATTGGCGCAGATTTGCGCGGATGAGCATCCTCGGGTGACAAACGAACGGGAGATATTGGGGTCGTGGATGGAAGGAAAGGAGGAGATTCCATCGCAAAAGGAAGTTACGTATCGTTGAAGATACAACTCAAAATACCGCGGCTGCGGAGGCACCGCATGTGTGCCTAAACTGTCCTGCCCGTTCGCGATCTACGTCCGTCTCTCGGAAATAGAATTTCGCGATGGTGATGACGCGAAAGCTTGGCCGCCACGTACGATTCGGACTGCGCGCGCGAGTCTTCTATGTTTTCGAACAAGACCGCGCACCCGTGTACCCTCAGCAGCATTACGTCGAAATGCGCAAAGTACACATGCTATTTTCTCCGTCTTATCGGTCGCGAAGGAAAGACGACCCTGTCCTGGTCTCTCCTCGCGTGCACGTTTATGCGCGCTGCGTGTTTCGAACGGTACCGAATAACAAAAGTAAATAAAGGAAAAAAAAAGAGACTTCACAGAGAGCTAATTGCGGACGACAAACAAATGGTTTGCTTCGTTCTTGCGAGCCGAGCGAAAACAATGAAAAGCAGTTACCTGTACTGTCGATGAGCTTCAGCTCTTTTCCGCGAAGAGAACGGGCGAGTCCGTTTGCGCACCAATAACACCTCACGCCATAAACTTCCCTCTTCGATGACGAAGCGGCCCTCCCCCTAAATTTAGAAAATCGCCACCGATCGCTGCAGGCTGCCCGCCTCGTCTCTTCTCTTCTCTTCTCTTCTCTTCTCTTCTCTCCTCTCCTTCCTCTTCCTTGCCTCGCGAGAAGATCTCGCAGAAATCGTTACATTCTCTATCTACTGGAAACTGCGCTCTTCCCTTAACGTCGCCAGATCGACGGCGGCGGCGGCGACGGCGATGGATCGGTCACAGCAGCTAGTTAGCTACCGCTACCCTCTTGTTTCTTCCTTTCCTTTCTTTGCGTGTCTCCCTTCCTCAAGATATGAATTTTCACACGCGCACCCGCCTTTCCGCCGTAAAAGACTGTGGACGAGTAAAAGCTGGTAAAGGCTGGTAAAGGCTGCTTCTATGTTGTACTAAATACGAACGTGCGCGAGCTAGAGGACACGCCTCTGCGAGGCATGGCGCAGACTCGGTCCCACGCTCTGCAGAACGGCGAGTAACGACGAGCTCAAGGGAGCTTGTCGGAAGTGGTTGGAATTGGAAGCAGTCGGAAGCAGTCGGAAGCCAACGGGAACCCGTAGGGGCCTTTAACTCCGGGGAAAATACTCGATAGTCTCGATACGCGCAAGTCAAGTCATTCTCGGTGGCGGCACTGGCGGCGGTGGTTTAGTCATCGTAAAGCGCAAGATCGCGAATATTCGTAACGAAGAGAAACTTGTAGTTCTGAATGATCGATCGTAAGATCTTTCTTTACGAAATCACAACGATAAAACGATGATAGGTGATCTATTCAGAAATGTATCAACCGGATACGGCTGTCTCGCGACAATTCGAACAACATTCGAGCGGAAGATGAGCGTAAAGATGGCAGCTTTCAATATTAGACTTCCTTCACAGAATCAAGGAATAAAATAAAAGGAATCCGACATTTCTTTTCAAAATTGTACGAGTGAGAAAAAATATGTTGTATGTCGCTCTGCAGTGATGTGAAACGGAGAAGATATATTCAAAGATATATGCTATCTCTCTTTAGCTACAAAACGAATTTGATGAAAAATGTCGGACCAATCATAGGTTGCTCTCTGATGGCCAGACTATTAGAGAATCTCTAGTCATTACAGTACATTATTTAAAAAAAGCAGTGTTCTTTATTATAGAGAAAATTATCCCAGTAATTAATTAATCGACAATAAAATCAATTTATTGCCTATATGTTTCATCCTTATATAATAAATCTCCATTTTAGCTTCAATAAATTGAAAATAGGAAGCGATATATGTTGAATATACACGTATCACAGTTGAGTATCATATTTCAGTTAAGAAATGCAATGGTAATATAAAATAAATTTGTCAAAACCAGGCACTAGTGCGCTTCTTGAAGGCAAAAGTAGCTAAAAAGCGCTGATAACATAATTATTGTACTCTGCGTATTTCGCTTTTTAACAGTAAACTTGTGTATCGTTTAATCAATGTCGTAAGGCACTCTATCTCGTCATCGCCACGGCTTTCGTACGGCTCCCGTGCTCGTGCTTCTCCTGATACCTCGATCTGTAATCCAAAAGTATATTCAAGTACATCCATTACGGAAAATTAAGTGGATGACGAAAGCGGATATAAAAAGCTTACACAATGCATTTGGTGACACAAGTCTGTCTCTGATATCCGAAGTCCACGTTTGACATCTGGACCTAACTAAATTCCTTTTAACGGTCGACGGTTGCTGATATTTGGCCATTCTAAATAATAAGGAAGATATAATCTTAATAATGACAAGTGCAGTATTGATCGATATGTGTGATAACACAAAGCAAAAAAGTAAAGACTTTATTCAGACAAAGCGGATCTTGGTTTCTTTAATAATATTTTTGTACTCGTAATCTTAATAGTTAAACAATACAAAGCAGACGGAATTCTACAATATGTAACTACGAGAAAAGGAATATTCGTTTCAAATTTGTGTTTTAAATTTTTCACTGTTCGTGACATTTTGAACATTTTAATTGTTAACTATCTTTTGACTTATTTTCCAAACTTCTTTTTTCCTTCCTTTTTTTTTTATTTTTTTATTTTTACATATACAGTTGGAAACATTTTGTATCTATTAAAACCGATTGTTAAAATCATGTTAAAATTTTTTATTTTTTAATATATCTGAATGCTAATTTAACGTATAATGTAATTGCGTTATTTTAGATTAATTGATATTCAACATCTTTAATGGCTTCTGCACACTGGAAACACTTGCACACCGGAAACTTCTGCACACCGGAAACACTTGCTGCATACGAAAATGCGACGCGGTAACCAATAATATTAGGGATTGTAAGCTTATTAGCTACCGCGTCACATTTTGCCGCGCGGGAAACGTTTCCGCATCCAGTGTGCAGGAGACATTAGTATTAAAATAACATAATTATGATTAAATGGACAAATAAAATAAAACTTGTGTATTTTAAAACGTGAAAAGTTTCTAAAATAAATGAATAAAATGTGTTAGGGCTTCTGAATACTCACTCCAGTCATATTGAATCGTAACGTCATAAGCGAGAAAACATCATAAGCGATACGTTGATTTTTCTTGCAAGTCATTTATAAACAAAGAGAATTTGGCTGAAATGAAATGAGATCACTTTAAAAATGGACGAAAACTATCCTTAAAAACTATCCTGAAAATAGGCTACACATGCGCATTGAGTAAAAACTAGTAAATGCATTTTACGTCCCTTTTTCGATTCTTTACTGACTATCAAGGAAGATAAGGAGTCTTTGTCCATTTTTACAAGTGTTTTAAAGCGATCTCATCATGATATGCAAGAAAAATCAATGTATCACTTATGGCGTCACGATTCAATATGGCTGACGTGACTACTCAGGAGCCTTAATTTTATATATTATAAATGTTAATTTTACTGAAAAAATATGCTTCCACAATTTACTTACAAATTGTGTTACATTTATTATATTAATTTTTTATACAGATTTGTGTTACTTCTTAACAATATATTCATTTTATGTTAAATTAACATATAAATTTATAGCGAATTCGATTGGAAGCACTAGTGCGCACTGGTGCATATTAAAGTTGTTGTACACTGATTTCATTTGAATATAAAAATTAAATGCAAATATTTCGAATGAAATACATATTTTATCTAATAGTACAATAAAATGTATTGAGTATTTCATGATTTAATCGATTTCTATGTTTATTTATAAACATATCTTTACATTATTTTGTATACGACTGTTGTAATGTACTAGTGCATGGAGTGCATCCAATCAAATTCGCTATTAGATTGGCCGTTTAGGACACAAAAAATGTATTAAATTTAATACAAATTTTGTTATTGCGTACTTATTTAACAGAATTTTTGTGTCACTTTTAGGCTGTTGTACTCCAGAGATCAGTCAACCGATTGTATATAAAACAATATTAATTCAAATTATAAAATCCAAGATCGATCATGTCATGTACTCTGGAGAGCGTGAAGCTATTTTTAAATATATATGTAATGCTGAAGATGGCTCAAAATTGAGTCCAAACATATGTATCTTAAATAAATTTCATTCATTAATTTATTTTACGCACCGAGATCCGCGTCTGACTAATCAGTCCCTCTATCAATTTTTTTTTTTTTTTGAAAATAAAACTACGTTATTACGTGGATTCGAATTCCTTCAGGTTCTTTCTGGCTAAAGTCTTCTGAGTGGCAAACGAGTATGATCGAGCCGAAGTCGAGCGTTCCGTTCGAGACTCCTTAATTTCGCGATCATGCGCGATTATTTTCATTCTCTTCGTCGGAGACTGGGCGAATAATTCCACTATATTCATGGAAGCTGCGTCACACTTGAAAACATTAAATCGTTAAATTATTGCATGCTCTTGACTAAAAGTCTATAAATACAAGCAAATAGGCAGTTAAGTACAGTATAAATGTTACATTAATTGCGCTGTTACTGATAAAATAAATAGCATATTGCCGCAATTCTTACAGCATCGAATATGCTAGGAACATTCATGTCGTATAAAATAACATCTACCTGTATAAGCAGGATATTACCGCATTTTGTTACAGCATTAGAATAACTCATGTATGTTAGAAACATTCATATCATATGAAGATGCATTTTTGGATATTTATGCAATTATTTTCAATGTTCAAATTTCGTCACTATGCAGACAATATGCAAAATTTATCTACCTGGGAATTTTATAAGCAAAAAAAAACGAATAATTACTTGCAACTGAAGACGATGAAGGAATTCCACTTCTGCCAAGTTTAAGGGCGCGTCAACGTGTAACTTAAGCATACATTGCAACGCCTCCTTATATATCTTTTTCAATGTAATAACGCGTTCGGTACGCATTAATCTGCGTATTAAGTAACCACGTGTGTAAGCATTGATGATATTCACTGCCTGTACCTATACAGTAATATAATTTTAGTATCTTTTTTTAACAACGGAAATGTTATGATTATAATGTTAAAATTGCAATTTGTACTCACATGTTTATCGAAATACACCATGGTGTCTAGTACTGGTATATGCGTAGTATTACTATCTAAGGGAAATAATTGTCGACTCACATTGGAATTCTTACGTACAAGATCGCGCGACTCGCAACGGCTGTTATCGTCATTACCGTTGTTATTATTATTATTATTATTATTATTGTTGTTATTATTATTATTATTATTATTATGCATAGTATCATATAAACTCACTTTTCTCGTAAAGTCAAAACCGAGAGTCGCCGAAGAATCGTCCGCAAAAAAGGATTGATATTTAAGCAGGTGTAAATTTTTCGAGGAAATGTAATCCAACGGACATACAATCGTTCGATTCGCTGATGGTAATTTAATATTATAATCCATTTCAGTGTGTATATTACTCGGAGAGTCTGTATCCATTTGTTGCCTTGCCTCGTGACTAGTTGGTTTTGCTTCGTCGCTCGACAATGATCGATTCAACGCAACGTTCAATGCATTTGTTTGATGTGAAATTCCGGAGGCGCACTTTTGTATTTCTGCTAACAGAAGTATTTGTTGCTTCTGAAATTCTGCTTGTAGTAGTGATTGTTCTTTTCGCTGACGATATATTAGCTCCATCATCTGCTTCTTGTGCATTTCTTCGATCTCTTTATAAACCATCAAGAGTTTATTTGGTGTGGAAGACTTTGTTTTATTGGCTGAATCGTGATATTCGACAATATTCTCTTTTTTATTGGCTGAATCGTGATATTCTACAGTATTCTCTTTTTTATTATGCAATCCCTCATCTATATAAGACAACTGAATTTTAGGACTATTTGAATCTTCTGTATACTTGCTGCTCAACAAATTTGACACACCAATGTCACTATTTTTCTCTAATTTTTCTAGAGAACTTTGCTTCTTAAAATCTGTATTATACCTATGATTATGTTTAATTGGTATGGCATCGGGTCTACATGTATCTTCCTCAACGATTACCATTTTGGTACAATTAGTAGATTTATTTGCTTGATGTGATTCTGTCGAATCATCAGATTCTCTATACTGGGAAGTTGATTGTTTGGGTGTACATTCTAATTTGCTTAAATCTTGAATGTGTTCTACCATAAACTGTTTATTTTCCCATTCTGCCTTAGGCTGCGCAATGTTCCATTGTTTTAGTTGTGACACATTAGTGGTAGGTGTAGGAATGTACTTTTCGTCAGTTAATTTTGTTTGCATATGAGCAAGCAATATAGGACTGGGTGTATCCAGTATATAAGAACCTTGACGTGACAACTTGGGTAGATTTTCAGGAGTCTCTTTGGAAATTTCTATGGAAGAAGTATCTTCCTCAACTTTACTTAATGTTATCGGAAGTACGTTCAGTGTTTTAGGTATCTCTGGCTTCCAATTTTCTAGTAATGTTACATCTTCGTCTGGTGTTACCGTTTCTATTGTATCGACACTATTTCGATCAGTTACAGCAGCTGTAAGTTTTGAATCATTAATATCATTTGCTAAACAAACTTGAAGCTGCAAATGCTGTATATCTGATATAGAAGACTGAATATCATGATTATCTTTGGTTTCGCCTTCAACTTGCAACAATGGTTCAACAATAGTCATTTTGGAATACGAGTCCCTACTATTGGTATCACTTGCAATGTCACGAGTGGATATGTCACTGTCTGAACTGTATCTTATATTCTTTAACATATCTATCGGTTCTAATATAACAGCTTGCATGCATTTATCTTGAATGGTGTGTTTAACGAGTCGTCTGTCCCTCAAGTTTTCCTCGATTTTGATTGCCAGTGATCTGTAATGTCTCATTTCGTCTTTGATGGTGTCAGTCATCTGAAAACAATATTAACATAATACTAACATAAAAGCAATACTCCACGACTAAGATTACTTTGGTAGCTGCATTGGTTAACGAATATTCACCATTGGTGGAAGAAGAGGTATCCCATTTATTTTCATACAAGAGATATAAAATTGTTTCTGCATGTTTTAGGTGCAATCTAGAGAATACACTTTACTGTCGTAATTCACTAACGTTCCTGAAAGAAAATGAAGTAATTAGGTAATTATTTAGAATACGAGTCCTCCCCTAGGATCTTAATAAAAATGTACTCATTCGATACATTTCCACAAAATGAAAAAAATCTGGCGAAAAACGCAGCGATCGGCCTTACCCCGGATCTACAATAGAGTTCTAAGCCTTGAGCCATAAGAAATGGACGAATCATAATCGATTATTCTTCTCGAATTCGATTGTAATTGGTCAGTTTCTTACGACTTAAAGCTTAAATCATCTGTTATGGCCATTCTACAATAAGCCATTAGTCGTAAATCAGAAGTTAGAAGTTGGAAATTGATTGTGATTGGTCAATTTCCAGCTTCTAACTTCTGATTTACGATTAATGGCTTATTGTAGAATGCGTGTTACAGGCTTTCTATAAGCTATTACTTAAGTTTTAAGTCTTAAGTCATAAAAAATTAACCAATTAAAGAAGAATAGTAAAAAGAATAATCGATTATGATTGGTCAATTTCTTATAACTTAAGATTTAAAGCTTAGGCAATGACTTATTGTAGAAAGCCCGTTATTAAAATTCAAGATTTTAGAGGTTAAGATATCTGTCATCCCGACTCGATACAGCTCTATGTATACATTCGGCTTTAATTACACAAATTCACTGTTTTAAGCACAGAAATTCTTTGCACAGAAATTAATAGCGAATTTGTGTTTTTAAAGCAGTAAACTTGTGTTTGTAAAGGCTAATTCTACAATGTGCTCTTTGTTTCTTGCTGTTTGTCTCTTGCCTTTTTAATCAATAAGACAAGAGACAAACAGCAAGAAACAGAAAACAAAAAGCACATTGTAGAATAACCATAAAGCAGTGAATTTGTGTTTTTAAAGCAGTGAATTTGTATAATTAAAGCACGTATACATGGATGATCGAGTTATATAGTAGTTGTGTTCCGATAGCTGTCAAAAATATTCTTTTTACAAGGTTGGTAGTGCTATAACTAACTATGTTCCGTAAGAAATCAGCTACATCGTAGTTTCCATTTGTTAGGCAGGGGGTCGATTGTATGTCTTTGTCGACTTTCCTTGCCTCTCGTACTTTCATCTCACATGAAAAAATACGCGCGATTGGCTATAAACATAGTGAAAATGTGATATCCCTAGGCTCACTGGAGTGAAAATTACAAATGCGAGTGCGATTGAATGTTTAGCATAACTTTAATTGTAGAAAATGGTAGAAAATTTCAAATTCTATCCCATTCTATCGCAATCACTATATTATCCAAAATTATATTGTATTTTTCAAAAGTGGGCCAGAATTATCCAAGAGCTAACGTTTCATCAATTGCATGAAGACTGAGAATGAATGTTACGAAAAAGCAGAAGAAAATATTGATATAATTTATAGAACAGCACCTTGACTTTGATCGTGGTTGTTTAAAATCAAACAAGGAAAATAAACGAAAAATTGTATTATGATTATTAATTATTTTTTACAAATATGTTTCTATAAATAATATTCTTATAAGTTTTGTTTTTATATATGTCATTTGAATTCAATATTTTAATATTTTAAAATTATTTTTAGGATGTGAATGTTGGAAAAAATTATCATCTTCTTTAAACACCATAGATCATGCAAATCAGCAAAAGAATAGGCTAAGTTAATTTTGATTTCATTATATATATATACACAGGGTGATTTTAATATATTTCGTCATCCATCATGAGCAGGTAAAGTGAATCGAACTGAGTCGAAAAGTCCTCTACCATTTTGCAATTTTCGCAATAGTTAAGATATTAATTACTAAAAATTGTCAAATATTGGTCTTGAATAATTTTTTACTCAAATACTATCAACTTTATAGAAACACTACAAGAGACAAAAATCATTTATTTTCTTCTTATAAAATTCTGAAAATTTTTTCAATATTTTATAATACCGTATTTTCTCATGTTGATAAAAATAAGAAAATGCAGTACTAAAAAGTTGATAAAAAATTCTGAAAAAATTTTTAGAGTTCTATGAGAAGAAAATAAATGATTTTTGTCTCTTGTAGTGTTTCTATAAAGTTGATAGTATTTGAGTAAAAAATTATTCAAGATTTGGCAATTTTTAATTAATATCTCGTTAACTATTGCGTAAACTGC
This sequence comes from Acromyrmex charruanus, assembly GCA_017607545.1. Classification (NCBI taxonomy): domain Eukaryota; kingdom Metazoa; phylum Arthropoda; class Insecta; order Hymenoptera; family Formicidae; genus Acromyrmex; species Acromyrmex charruanus. The sequence goes on along the minus strand of JAANIC010000778.1, from coordinate 101,857 downwards.
AAAATGGTAGATGACTTTTTGACTTAGTTCGATTCATTTTATCCGCCCATAATGACGAAATATGTTAAAATCTCTCTGTATATGTTTTGCCAATGTATCGTCAATGTATGAATTTTTTAGTAGAATTTTGAGTAGAGATGTGCGAACTAGTCAAATATGAATAATTCGATATTAGAATAGTTCGCATGTCTCTAATGCTTTGACTTAAATAAAGAGTTATGAATAAAATATAGAATATGCCAAAAAAAGGAAAAAAAATTCGAAAAATTAAAAAATTTCGTGATCTAGATTTTATAAAATGGTGTATAAATTTGTAATATAAAAGTAGAGATGTGCAAATTATTCGAATCAAAAATTCGAACAGTTTGTACATCTCTACTTTTGAGTTGACCTTTAAGCTGTGTAATTATGTGAAATCATTATTTATTGCTTATCATCATATTTTTTACAGACATGGAGAGACTGGAAAACTAATATCTTAAAAAAGGTTGCAAAGCAGAGATTTAGATGAGAACAGGTGGCGGATCACCAAAAGATTTGCAGTTATCTGAAACAGAGAATGTCTTTTAAGAGATATTTCGAAAGGTGGATTTACAGATATGACTCCAAGTTATGATAAAACTTCGAATTCATTTGCTTTATCTAATATTGAAGGAAAAGAAGATGAAGTATTTTCACGTGATGCTTGAAATGATAAAATGATGGCATCACATGAAATGCATTCTCCTGTTCAACAAAATGAGCAGAATATGCAATTATGTATGTCATTAAATAATAACATACATTCAATTAAAAATAATAAAAATGAGCTGTCTTACAAATTTTATTTAATTATCATCATTTTGTTAATTAGTTTAAAAATATAAATTAATAAATTTATTATTTCTTTTTAATTAATAAGTTTCAATAAATAAAACACATTCATAACAATACAATAAAATAAATAATTTTTTAAAACAGAAAAAGTGCTCTATTCAATAAAATATTAAAGGAAATAAATGTGAAACAATTGTTTCATCACAATATGAGTGTATATTAAATTAAAAATAAGGAAAATTAGGTATGCATATAAGATTTATTTATTTAGGCACGCATTATAATGTATTACATTTTATAAATATAGATTAATATAGATTTAACTTTATTATATTTTACTTTACTATTTATAGGAACAAGATATGTGCATTATCTTTAGATGATACAGAGGATTATATTGCAAATCATTTAAAAGGTATACATCATTCAAATGTATACAAAGTTTTTTAATAAAATGTATTAATATTATTAAAATGAAAAAGACTCCTGCTAACAAATTGCTCGAAAACGTTAAAGAAATATTAGTAGTCAGTGCGGAAAACAGTGCGCAAAATGTTAATAGTAAATTACTTTGATAGTTTGCCGACATCAAAACTGTCGAAATCAAATACAAAATTCTCTGATATAATACATCAGAAAATTTTGTATTTCATTTCGACAGTTGTAATATTGATAAATCATTAAAATAATTTACTGTTAACAGTAAATAGTACTGTTAACAGTAATATAACAATTATACATTGTTCACTGTTTTCCACGCCGACGTCCCTTTAACATTTTCAATTAATATCATTGTTTAATTAACTTTCTTTATATTATTTAGGCGTAAAAAAATCACGGCTTATGGACACAGCCATTAATTTATTAGAAAAGAAGTCAACAACGTCCGAAAATATGAAATAGAAAATTTTAGTAATTGAAACAGGAAAAAATAAAATTAAAAAAAGAATTAATTGTTCTTAAAGAAATTCTACAGCAACTACAGAATACGAATGACCTCATATCAACTATGACGGAAGAATTAATAGAACAATACCGATAAGATAGATCTTAAATAAACAAAGACATGTATTATGCAAAGTTACCAAAGATATATGTATTCTGTGATATAGTATTGTCATATAGTATTGTTTCTTTATATACATTATAAATTTTTTAATTACTAAATATAATCAATTCATGTTTGTTTGGTTTTTTTTTCTAATGCAAAAATGTAAAGTTCTAGTTCAACATATTAAGTATCTAATATTTTGGCCAAAGCTATATATACATATGTATGTATATGTAATTCATGTAGCATATGTTTAAACTTGCGATGGTACTACAAATTATAACTTTACTTTTTGTGAACAACATTAGCAAAATGATTTTATTTTATACAGAATTTTATACAGAACATAAGAAACATATGATTAATAAAAAAATTAACTTTAAATTAGCGATAACTCTGTAAATTGTTGCTTGTTTGCATACAACAATAAAGCGTGCCATTAGCAAAATTTAATATTACTCTTCGTAATATTATATTGTTCCACAAAAATGTATCACTTTATACGATTAGATCTTATTTGAGCATTTCGATAATGTACACACGCTATTTAATCCCTCCATGCGATATTTAAATTATAGGCTGTTTGAGAACATAACGCAATTGCTAGACAAGTCTTAATAATGGACTCTAAATAAAGATAATAAATTCTTCCGTATCCATTCATTAATGTTTATCCATTTGTACAATAATCATTACAAGTCGCAACAATACATCTCGAATGTCATAACATACATCTTCTCTATCAAGCATTATGATTTATAATTAATATAACAAAACGATGTCACAACGAGTGCTTACATTATCGTTATGTATTTCTCGCTAAATGCATAATAGATATGGAAAAAAAATTATACGGAGAGTTAAAATTTACATTTTAACGAAGGAAAATAGGATATACATTCTCATTTCTTGTATCACTTGTTAATTTGAATAATAATAAAAAAGAAAAGACTATATTTAAACCTTACAACTTATCTCTTCAGCAACAATAAAAATAATCTCTATCATTTTTATATCGTTATCGCTTAAACTCAATTCTGACAGATTTTTCTAATTTTCCATGATTCTTAATATTCTTTTATGTGCCTATAAAGACACAAGATTCTCCTTATGAGAATCTTTTTAGCATGAATATTTCATTTAGTCTCTTGTAAATATGTTAAAAAATATAATCTTGCACAATTGTGTAGCTCGAGACATTCGTATCTAGAACAAAAAAATTTTTGTAATGTTTAAGATATGAAATGTTAATTTAACATAATGTGATTATGATATTTGAATATTTTGTATTAAATTAATTAATTAATATATTTTTTTTTAATTTTTAATATTCAAATAAAGTA